>JBCJKH010041177.1:16438-34603 GCA_039877255.1 Loriculus beryllinus | reverse complement strand
GTGATTCAGTGACAGTCTGGTTCTGGCTGGAGGAAATAAAATCTGAGTGCACCACTGCTGTGCAAAGCATACACCAGATGACTCCTGGTGTCAACAAAGTTGTGTGTGGGAAGAGTACCACTGCATGATATATCACTAATGCAGATACCAAGGTAATCTAGGGTAAACTAGTATAGCTGAGAGACTTGACCTAACTTGAGTCCTGCTACCTGAATATTTCTGGTGCCTAGGGGTTTAGTAATTTACTCTTATCAGCATTTTAAATGCTAAATTTTGTTTTTGAAAGCTTAAATAATAACCAAATAATGACAGTGTATGCCAGCAGCTTTACTCTTAGTCTCTAATGAAATGCAATTGTGACTTTACAATAGAAACTGAGACCACTGCACTAAATTAACATCTAGTTCAGTATGCATCTATCCTACCATTATGCTAATGAAATTCCTGGAATGGTGCAAGAATGAAAAATATATTATAAAGCACTACATGTACCAAAGTATTAATTATTTAGAAATATGCAGGATGAAGATATCCCGTTAGGGAAAGAGCAAAACTGAAGAATGGAATAATCCACAATGTGGAAGGTGGTCTCAAAAAAGGCATGGAAGAGAACAAAGAAACAGATGAGGCTAAGGATGTAGGAAACAGCTTTGAAAGTCTGGCCCCACTGCAGCACTTACATACCAGCAGCATTTTAGAAGGATTAAAAGGGTAGCAAGATCTTTGAAAATTTCAGAGAAAGAGAAGGAAGCAGTGAAATCAGGAACTAGATCTATTTTTTTTACTTTTTTTTTTTTTTGTCATATGGGGACTGCATGCTGCTAAGAAAATGCTGTATAGTTGCTGTTATGCCTTTCCATCCTGCTCCTCAGCTATGCTTATTGCTAAATTATGCTTCCATTAGCACTGAGAAGCACTGTGCACACTCACACCCTTCTCCCCACAGTCATTTGATTTAAATCTTGACTCAAGGCCTTAACTAACTTCTAGAGAGAAGGTACTGTAGATCCCATTGCATATTACCTAGTTTGAGGTTTCAGTACGAAATGATTTGTGCAATTACTGGGATTCTCCTCTATAGACTTCATGGACTTTCTGGCACTGGTATGAAGTCTATTTCTAGGCCTGCATATTTCTAATGCTTCATCCCATTCTGATGAAGAGTACTGCATACAGATATTTTGCATTATGAAACACCTTTTGAGAGCAGCTTGCTGTGTAATGAAGTCTTTTAGGGTTAATGCTGTGTGAAACTCTTGCTGTTACCATACAAGTTGCATGGTGCAGCACCACACCCAGGACTTGGCCTTCTGAGCTCCCTAAAAGGTTCTGGGCTCCCCTGGAAATAGTAAAGTCAGGGATGAGAATGGCCGGGAACTGTTAATCATGGGTTAGACACAGTGTTCATGTGCTGTGGGTGAAAGAGAGAATTGTGATATATATGACTGGAAAGAATCTACACTGCTAGCTACAGGTACAAACAGGACAGAAGTAAAGCGAGGGGATGAGTGTTTAAGCCAGCGCTAGTTGGCTGCATTAAGGCAGCTGTATCCTTGTCACTTGAGATGTGCAGAGGGGCAATTCTGCACCAATATATGTTAGCAGGAAATAAATGCATTTTGGTGGTTTTGATAGGATTGTTCAGGTTAATCCCATGGTATGCAAGCACAATAGAAAGAAGATATTCACAGACTTTTGGAAAAAGCCATCATTCTGCTACATGAAATATGTGTTTAAATCTCAAAATAGCAAGTATTCAAATTGCTTTTTTTCATTTTGTGCAGCTCTCAACCACAACAATCTACCAAATTATCTTTCTCTGAAGAGGTGGGTAATATTACAGTTAAAAAGTAATGATTTCTTTAGTAATATCTTTCTTGCTTGCTTCACCTAATACCATCTGTAAGCTGTGCTACTAGCTCCCCTTAGAGATCCTATTTACAAGCCCAACTGCTTTTTTAAATGTAATTTATAGGGATCAGCGAGTGATTGACACACATCTAAAGACACATAATAAAAATTTATGAATATAAATTACAGTTTTATCTATGTTTTTTTGGCTGAAGCACAGTTTCTTTCTATATTACAAAAGCATGAAAGAAACTCTAGATCCCCATTATAACTCTTTTGGTGACCAGTCTAGTTTAAGAAATTCCAAATGCTTTTCCATCATCACTTCTGAGATATTATCACTCCCCTCATTTGGGCTGATTGAATAGCTTGGGTGTATCCAAATTGCTAAATGATAAATTTAAAAATATAAGAACCAGAACTCCTTATTCCTGGCTTTCCCAGCCTGTTTTATTTGGTTCTTTTTGCAGATTTCATTAACAGTACTACCACAGAATCACTCACATAAAAAATGCTAAATCTGTTACTGAAGTCAGGAATGAGTGATGTGGATGAAAGGTCTTACTCTGGGTCTAGTGCTGAGGAAATAGTGATATGGAGCTTGAGTTTTGGTGTGGAAATTGTCATTAGAGGCAAGACCTTAGACATATGATTGTTAGGTCTCTGTTTCAGAAAACAGTTCTGATATGTTGCAGAGGTGGGTCTTACGTCAGACAGCAGACTTTCAGTACTTGAAAATAGATAATCTCAAGAGGGTCACTGGAAATATAACTTCTTGTCAAGGAAAGGCAGGTTGATCACACCACACATGAAGTCTTTTAGAAGAGACAGGAATACCGATTTTCGTGCAGGCAATGGGAGATCTTTTTCAGGAGTGACATCAGTTGTGATTTGGCTAAACTTAATAAGTAGATACCATTACACTAAAACGACAGTGTAATTTCACTGTGGTTTTAACTTCTTAAATATGTTAAGCATTGGTATAAATCAGGCCTGGAGAGAAATGGCTGATACAGAGAGCTCCTGCCCCTTTCCCTATTATCTCTGGATCTAAGAATGGTGCCTTTTCTTATCAGCACTTTCGTGCTAATCCAGCTGTAGAAATAGCAGAATATCCTCTTCCTAAAGGAATTCGACATCCAGCAAATTCGCCTTGGATCTTCACACTGTCAAGAGCTTTGAGCTGGCTTTGGTCCTACACACTTTGAAGACAGAAAGGATTTCATCTCATTGCTTGTTCACTTGCTGTTCCAGCTTCTCTGCTCTATGTTCACTGACTTAATTACTTCTCCCTCTTCCCAAGCTTATTCAGGAGATCTACAATCACCTTCCCCAGCTCCCAGTATTTTCTCTTCTGTTGGTACACCTGGAAGCCACACTAATGGAATAAGGTCTGTAAAATGGTGTACATTAGAGTCCTTTTATCTACTGCACTTCCCTCCCTTGTTATTGTAAACCGGCTCCAGAGGTGTCAGCAATTCATATGCCAGTTCTCTCTGAAAACAAGGTCCAACGACTATATCACAGTATCACTTGGGCACCAGGAGTGGGACACAGGTATAGATATGGATTTTTTATAGTCCTTCCTGCAGGCCATCTTTCACCCGAGGCAGAATGGTTTTCACATGGTGGAAAGATAGTTCTGCTTTTGTCCTGGTACATTTGGAAGATTTAAAAGCAGCTATATGCCTGCTGCTAGCGCAAACCTGCTAACCTATGAAAGGACTATGAAAGAGACACAGATAGTTAGTTTTAAGCCAATTTGTAGAAAGACTTAGACTGAATTTTTAAAATAATTCTTGAAGTTAACAACACTGAAGGCAGAAGACTATGCTCTTAAAAGTACAGTAGCTTAATGTAGATACAAAACCCCAGCAAAATGTATCTTGTTTCTGTAGAAGAGTGAGATAAAAGAGGCTAAAGGGACTGTAAGAAGGGATTATTTTACCAAAACAGCTATTTGGGATGAAAAGAGGATTTGCCTTGAGGAAATATTAATAGAAAGCTTTAAATCTTTGCAAATTAACTAGGTTGATGGTAAGGAGTCCAAAGGAAAAGTAGATGTGGAGTACTTGGATTTGCTTGTAGTATTCTGTGCTGGTTTTGGGACTAGAACAGTTTGAAATGAGTCTAAGGAAGTAGTGTATCCTAACAAATTGTGTCAAGGAGATACACAGACACCCAAAAGCAGAAACAGTACTCTGACTTCCCAAATGTCATACAGCTTTCTTTATAGTCCTTCCTGCAGGCCATCTCTCACCCGAGGCAGAATGGTTTTCCTATGGTGGAAAGATAGATTCTGCTTTTGTCCTGGTGCATTTGGAAGATTAAAAAGCAGCTATATGCCTGCTGCTAGCGCAAACCTGCTGACCTATGTACTATTTAACGCTGGATATAGGTCTCTGTTCCCATGCATGTCTTGGTGCAGTGAAATTTGCCTTACTGAACAAACTGGAAGAAAGAGGGTGTCTTTTCCCAAAGAAAACAAACACAAACGCACACACAAAATACAGTCTTTGCTTGTTGAGCCTCCCATTTCCCATGGGAACTGCAGCATGTTCTCCTACTTTGCCTAGTCTAGTGGTGCAGTTTCCCTCTCGCCACTTCCAGAATGACAAGTTACTCATTCTTGCTTCTCCCACTGCCCCTATGAGCATGTCACACAAGTCCTTGCAATAGTAATTTTATGAAGTAATTTGAATTTGTCAGTTTCTCACACTTTGTGGGGAGACCTTAGAAGAGAACCACAGATTTGGAAGAAAATCATAGATACTATAAGATTTTTCAGGGTATAATGACTATGTAAAATAAAGTGGCAAAACCATTAAATTAAATTAAGCACTTCTAATTAGGAATTGTTCAAGGAGGGTGTGCCACGGTTCAATACATGTGTAAAGAAAAATCTCTTTCCTAAGAAAGACCAGCAAAATTGTTATTGCCTGGTAATTTACACAATAACACAACTTTATTTTATAAACTGAAAGCTGCAAAAGCATTTTGGTACCCAGAAGAGATTTTTTTTTTTTTTTTAATAAGTTCAAAATTGCTATCAAGTTAAATGATCTGCAGGAATTGGCTAATCCCAAATTTGCTAGGCCTCTTTGTTTTAGGCCTAAAACTGCATTGGCTGTGGCTGTCCTGAGTAGCTAAGCCCCTAAACCTTGATGAAGCTCTCATGGGATTCACACACAGGGCTGTGTTTTATGAATACCCACTAGCATCTTGTGTGGGAATTCTGATCAGAATATGACTAATAAAACTGATGCATACTGCTTTAGTTTTAACAACAGCTAGAGAGCCAGTGGTTGTAGAGATGGCATTATATCTGCCTGCTATAGTGCTTTCTCCAGTACTCCCACTTATTTCGGAAGAGGAAAGCTTTAATTTACTGCCTCTGCAATAAATGGGGCCTAAATCATATTCCCAAGGTTACTTCTCAGGGCTTCCCTCTGTGGCTATGACTGCTGAATACATTCAGTATAAATGGAAAGTTAATATCTCCCATATACTGCTTAAATGAAATCCTAAAAATGGTACTGCCCCATACTAGCATTTTGACAGTCACACCTATATGGCCCTAGTCTCTCTGTCACAAGTGTTATGTGACACCTGAGGCTTTTTTTATTCACACTATGGAAGGTTGTTTCTTTTTTTTTTTTTTAGTTTTCTAGACTTCTAGAAGTAGTGATGCAGCTCAAGAATTCCCCACAATGTGAAGTGAGAGAGGGACATTTCTTCCCACACAAGGTTTAATTTGCCTGCATAATTTTCTTCTCATAGCATCAGTATTTAAACAATGTGATGTATGACCAAAAAAAAAAAAAACAAAACAAAAAAACGCTATGGTAATTTTAAATGTTCTGTTAGAAAACAGAAAGCTGTTGACTCCTGGTCAATGCACAGCAGAAACAGGTATAGTTTTTACATCAGCTGAAGCAGGAGATTCCAATTTGTGCTGTATCCATTATGGGCTTGCATCTTGTAACAACACTCTGATGTCCTTTAAAAGCAGACACCTCCAAAACAGAGCCAGACACTTGTATCTAAACTCCAGCTGAGAAAATGTGATAGTTCACATCCTTCTAGTTCTTTGCAGTTCAGGACTGAAAAAATGCAATGTGCAAGTACAGAGGGAGAGTGCAATGTCTTATTTATTAAGCAAGGTAACAATTAGTATTGGGAAATTATCAACCTAAACTTTCAAGGCCTGACAATGTATGTGTTGATAAAATTAGGAAGGAATAGTTTTAGGATATGTATATATAGGTATATGTGTGCAAAACAATTATTTTACCACCTTTATATTTTAATACAATTACTGATACTGTAGATTGTTTTAATCTTGCTTTTGCCCTTTTTAAAAAATTAGAAGATATATATATTTTAAAACTAAGCAGGCATCATGTTATTAAGGAGGATCTGGACCTACCACAAATTGACAGGAAAACAGATGAGATCACTTACAAAAATCATGCCAAATCTATGGAGGCAGAAGCATCTAACAAGCCCTCAAATGAGGATTAACACCTTGACAAACAAGCTTGAACAGGCATTTTTGAGACCTTGGAGCTGATCTGAACATTGGAAATGCAACCTGTGCCACTGGGGCAAGAAAGCTGTAGGAGGGACAGGCGCCTGCTGTCCTGCGCTGTATCGTTTTCAAAATCCCTGGGAGTTGAGCATTGCTTTATACTGTTGATTTTGAGCATGAGCTAATGCTCTTTAAGATTTGTTTTAGAGTGTACTTGACTATCAATCTGTAGGCATATCTCTGTCTCTAGTGTCCTTAATGGTACTGGGTAGTCCTGGCTGTCTGGTAGCTGCTGTTTCTGATGACTAGCATGGGCTTTATCTAGCCTTGGTAAGCACATGAGTGCTGAGTTTATTACTGATCACAACAAAGAAATACTTTAGCAAATGGATATCCTTTAATGATGTTTCATTTTTAATGCAAAGCTGTTTTTTTGGACTTTGTTTTGTTTTGTTTTTAAGTTCATACAAGATCTACACTCCTGCACAGCTCAGTTTTATGTGAACAATCCAGCATATCAGTTGTTTAGAGGTGAAGTTTAGACTTCTGTCTAGAAGAAGATAATATGTCTTTCATCAGTCTTTCAATGCCAGTATCATAGAATAGTTAGGGTTGGAAAGGACCTTAAGATCTTCTAGTTCCCGATTTTTATTGTAATTCAAAGTCCAGCAATGTGTGCTTTTAATTTAGCTGATAAATCCCCTACAGCCTGTGAAACAAGAAATGACTAGGCCCATTAGAGGCTTTGAAAAATGAAAGGTTTCATTTGGGGCCCATTAGGTTTCAACACCACCATTTCACTTACTGGATTTTCAGGTTTGATTTATTGAGCCAGAACTATGAAATATAGTTTTTTATTGTGATGGCCTTAATAAATGTTGTGGTGTGGCATGGCATGATTCACCTAGTAATGGCACAGCCAAGCAAAGCTGTTGCTCTTTTAGGTGGTGCTTGGGACAGATGCACATGGTACCTGTTTCTGACTGTTGGCTACACAAAAGGAGAGAGTAGTTGGTTGGCAGCACTTAGAAACTGTTTGACACGTAATGGATTATAAGAACTTCGTCTCTGTAGAGCAAGAGGGCTTGGAGGTTATACCTGCTATCAAATTACTGCAGGCTTTAAAAAAGCTTGCTACAGCAAATCATTTAGCCTTTCCACACAACTAAAAAGAGATGAGTGAAGAAATAGAAGGAGATTTTATTTGCACTAAACCTGATTTTATTAAGATGTATTCAGATTGCTAAATACTCAGTATCTCTGTAAAGGATAAACCATTGCAAAAGGTCTCACCCTTTTCCTGTGTTTGGAAGCACTGCATTTTAAATGAGGTAGGCTCTACTGTTCTTTCCTAAATCACAGATGACAATAATGGACCACTTGGTGCCCAGTGTTCTTTCCTGTACTCCATCTGGGTACATAAATTGAGATTTCCTTGAATTATTTTGTTAATGTTATTAAAAATCAAACAAATAAACAAACTGCCCCAAAGCTCACATTTTGACGTGAATAATTACATGGTTTGGGTTAAATAAAAAGTTATTATTCTCTGTAACCTTTCTCTGGAACTGTAAAGAGGCAGTTTGCCCAAGACCAGTAGTGTTAGAAGACCCATATAGCAATTACTGTGGAGCAACATGCAGATATACTAGTATTTGTCTGTCCTTATTTCAGCTATCGCTGTGCTTGGGTGTGATACTGGCAATCCTGGGCCTCTTACCTAGCCTGCCAATGTAGGAGAACCAACAATCTGGGAAAAGGGGGCAATAAGCAGGGTGTAATGCTGGCAGGTAGACTGTAGCCCCTGCGAGGACTCCAGCACCAGCACCTTTGAGGTGAGGCGGGAACGTTTTCCTTCACAGTCTTGTTAGGATATTTTATACACTGAAAAACCAACAGAAAAAGGCTGCTTTTATGGTGCATAAATATTTTTTTTTTTAACTAATATTACAGTTAAGCTTGTGAGTCTGAATGTCTCAGTCTTGCAGGATGGCTGCTGGAGAACTGGAAACATGTCAACTCAGAGTCATCCTAACCAGCTTTTACTGCAAATGGTTATGCCCTTAATTGTTCTGTCAAGGACAGCACATTCGCAAGTCCTTCTCAGCCACATCCAACAGGCAAAACTGTTATGACCTCTCTCAAAGTATGCCTCTCATGGAGGCAATGTGAATAATGTAGCTCTGCCCTTGAAAAGACAGGGTGCAGTCTGCTCTTAGATCGTTTGAATGTACATAACCTGTCTACTGACTAGCTGGGACCAGCTTTCTGTATCATAATTGTCTTCTTGCAGGTTAAAAACCCTCCCTAGAACAACTGCAATTTATGATGGCACTGCTAACTCGGGTCTACAGAAAAGGTTAGAGAAAAAATATGCAGTCCCTACATAACCATCTCTGAGGGTACAACTGAAATCTGTAGGCAGAGGCATGATCTGGATTATGAAAGAGAGAGGTCAGTATCTGAAAGACAGAGCAGCCTTGTTTGTTTAAGAATTTATAGCATGCCTCAACTGCTTGAGAACTTTTCTACAGCCAAGGACAGCTCACAATGCTGACACATCTCTTTTAGGACTGAGGAGTTAACTGCACTATCATACTTGTTCTCAGAGATTAAGAGATTGGAGGGCCAAATAGACACTTGGCAAAAATGTGGGTTTTCCTGGAAAGGAATGTCAGCTTCAGTCTGAAGAGCACCCTTGGTGTTAGTGTTGCCAATGATAACCAAAAGAAACAAAAATTCTGAAATGGCTGATCTCAAAATGCTGGTGCTTCCGAGAACATGAGCTAGACAGACATTCTGATCTCACTGTATGGCAAGAGATTGCAGCACATGGAAATGCTGCAATCAGACAAGTTCAAATGCCAACCTGTTTCTTTCTTCTTTCAGAAGCCATCAGTTCCAAATATTTAACAGAATGTTTCAGGAAACTGTGAAAACAACTTGGTTGCAACCTCTCTTTGAGCTCTGACATGTGATCAGTCTGATTATAATGAGGAATGAGGAAAAAAAAAATTATGCCATTTCCACATAACTTGGATGATGTATGGAGTTCGTTGCTGGACTGATCAGTGCCTTTTGAAATATAGGCTATACATCATCTTATCTCGTAAGCCCACAGACAGCCATCTGTCAGGGAGCCTGATGTCAGCAAATTCAAGAAAGGTGTTGTAATCACCACCTTCCAAAAGTAGCTGCAGTTTTAAATTATATAGTACAGCTTTGAGGATAGCATTACTGAAGAACTGGGCAAAAGATCTTACTCCATCTGATTCTGCAGTTTGCTGTGAATATGGAAACTGATGTAGTACCAGTAAAGAAGAGGTCAAATATATCTTTGCAAGCTTGCCTTAATACTGTTCTCAATACTGTGCTTTTCACCGCTCTATTAAAACCCCAGAAGGAGAAATGTTACAGGATTTTGTTTCCTGTGACTTCTTGAGGCTGCAGAAGGAGGACGTGACTAGAGTCAAAAGCTTCTGAGAAAAAAAAGAAATCACATTATCTGATGTTTCTAATGTCATGGCATTAAAAACCCCTTCACAGTCCTTGTAGTGGCACTTGTGTTATGCTCTCCTCAGTGCAGAATTACTCAAGCACTCCTCATGCGCCTAGTAGATGCTATCATTAATGCAGCTGAGCAGAAATCCCTTCTCAGCTTTGATGGTCCCTGTGCAGCTAAGGAAGCTGAAAGAGAAGATCTAATTGTAAAGGAAAAGTAATGTGCCTGGTGCTTTTGTTTTTCCTTCATATTTTACCCAAACTTTTAGTAAAGGACAAGTCTCTTTGATGCTTCTACTGAACCCATGTATAAGATGAAAATCATATTTCATATGAAAACCATTGTGGCATCTTGTTTACCTGCGTACAGAAACTGGAGGGCTCAGATCAGACTATGCTGTCTACATTTATTCTGTAGACATAGAGGTCTTGGTAGCTATAATGGCTCGCTGATATCCTCTCTTAAATCATGCTGTCTCTCTCCCAGTAACTGGAAGAAGACTTTAGGTGCAGATGTTAGCAGGCAAATCTATCTATGAGAGACTACTATATGCTTAAGAAAATTACCTGGAGAAGGTGGGGGGCAAGCAGGGCGAAAAGGTAACTCAAGAAAGCTCTGTAAACCTTGTGTAACCATTAGAAATCTTTGTACTTGTGTAACTTTTCTTGAGCAAGAACTGGCTAAAGACATCCCAAATGTACACCTGATGTACGCCTGATGCTGAACTCACAGTCAGTGTGCCTTCTCCACCACCACAGGTGTGCCTGCACACACTAAATAGAGCCTTTGTTCTCCCTTTGGGACTGAGGAGCCACCCCTACCAGGGCCCAGGCAGTGGCAGCTCTCAACAGAGTTGGAGAGCTAAGCAGTGACCATCATCACAGGGTGCTGCTGCTGCTCAAGCATAAAAGCCCTGGTGAGTTGTAGTATTCAGTGCAGTGGCAGCCTGTTTCTGTTTTTACTGTGTGGTAATCTCCTGTCCCAGCTCTGGAGTGAAGGATGAATGATGGAGAAAGGGAGAGAACGCAGATGGGAAGGGGGGTCCTGCAGATCTATTGGCTGAGGCAACTGCCCAGCTATTGGAAGTGAGTCCTGCTTGTTTTTTGAAGCCAGTCTGTTCTCACATGAGTTCACAGCCAGCAGAAGACATTATCAATATTCCACTGAAAAAATGACTTTTCAATGAGGTGGCAACCATATTTGAATGGGGAGTACCTGGATTATTTTCTCCAAACTATAATGCTGTATAATCAGAGAGAGAGAAAAATAAATAACTAGGCAGGTGTTGAGGTCAAATATGTTATATTCAGTTGGTGGTTGTTTCAAAAGTGAGGTGTTCTTAAGTTGCTCTTATACTAAACTTTGAAATCTCAGCAAAAGTTGGGAAATAATTACAATTTCAAGCAGATAAAGCCATTCTGTATGCTACAGTCAATTTCATTAAAGCCATGTGAGAGTGAAATGCATAGAATCATAGACTACTTAGGGTTGGAAATGACCTTAAGACCATCTGGTTCCAACCCCCCTGCTGTGGGCAGGGAGGCCTCACACTAGATCATGTCACCCAGGGCTCTGTCCAACCTGGCCTTAAACACTGCCAAGGGTGGAGCATTCACAACTTCTTTGGGCAGCCTTTGCCAGTGCCTCACCACCCTCACAGTAAAGAACTTCTTATATGTAACCTGAACTTCCCTTGTTTAAGTTTAAACCCATTCCCCCTTGTCCTATTGCTACAGTCTCTGATGAAGAGTCTCTCTCTGGCATCCTTTAAACCACTTCAGGTACTGGAAGGCTCCTGTGAGGTCTCCACACAGGTTCTCTTCTGCAGGCTGAACAGCCCCAACTTTCTTAGCCTGTCATAGAACAGCCCAGAACTTTTGTAGGAAAGGAGCCTAGATG
Source organism: Loriculus beryllinus (assembly GCA_039877255.1). Classification (NCBI taxonomy): domain Eukaryota; kingdom Metazoa; phylum Chordata; class Aves; order Psittaciformes; family Psittacidae; genus Loriculus; species Loriculus beryllinus. The sequence goes on along the minus strand of JBCJKH010041177.1, from coordinate 22,820 downwards.
AGGTTAACTAACATGCTGTCCAGTCACATTTTAAAAACCTCCAGTGATGGGGACTCCACCACATCTCTGGTGAGGTTGTTCTGGTGAATAATTGTTTTTAGTGTAAAATATTTCTTTATTATATCAAAATGAATACAAAGGTTTGTGGTAGATGTACAAACAGCAACAAGGAAGGTTATATATAGCCATCCTGTGTTGTAGCAGAATATGTTCAGTATTCTTGAATTTGGGGTCTGGGTTAGTTAACTTTGAGGCTACGAAGATCTTCACAATGACACATCAGCATAGTTGGACCACTTCTACCTCAGAAACCATTTGTGCAGTTGAAATGGCTCCTTTCTCTGCATATGAACTCCTCCACACTGGTAATCTGCTGGTATATTATCAAATTGCCAATCTTTCTTAGGTCTTTATGAAGTCTATTACAGTTCTTTGCTAGCTGGCTTTTATTGCCTCTCTGCTTGGTCCCTCTTTCCAGGATGTGAACAAATAAATTCATTCAGGCATTCAGGTTTATGAGGTACAATCTGCTCTTTGCAGGCACATGCTATTGCTGTTTATTTAGCAGTTGTCTACCTTGTGCTTCCAGATTAATTTCGTTATCATTTGTTCAGTTGTTTTTTACCAGTACTGATGTCAAACTAAGTGATAATGGTCTAGACTTTACCCATCTTTATTACACAGTGATACTAAATTTGCACTCTCAGCTGTTTCAAATTAGTTTTAAATAAGTATGTGCTAATGGTATGTTTGTTTCTTCTCCCTGGCAGTTCTAAAAAAGCTAGCAGAGGTGTGACCTTGCTGCCTTGGGCTTTGTGAGAAATCACTGCATGAGCTTGGGTAGAGGAAAGTCATACAGGCCTGGGGGTTAAGCATTCCCTTCTGGGGTTTGCTGGCTCCTCAGCAGAAAAAGGCTAACATCCTTGGAAGCAGTCCTCGGTCCATTTATTTTACAAGCATAGACATAACTTTTCTCACCTCAGAACATAATGGCCACATCCAAACTGAAATCTTGATGCTGGCAAGAAGCCTAAATCCTTTGCTCTTGTTGGTGTGATCCTACATACCCCATGCTCGTGAAATGCTGCATGTTTTCTATATTTAATTTTTCTTAAAATTGAATCTCCCAAATGGGCTAATTACCTATATGTTACTTATATGAGTTACATTGTGCAACCCAGAGGGTACCTAGGAGCTTAGGCTGGATTTTTTATTGTATGCTTCAACTTGCAGTTATACTGCTGGAAGTCAGTATTGTACTTGACTTCAAAAATGTGGAATAAACTAGCAAATGTTTCACAGTAAGCAAATTCACTCCTAAGTGGCAAATGGTGGAAGAAAATTCCATCTGGAAATGCGATCTCTTATATTTGTTTTTTTATATTAGTAATCTGGAAGTATCCTCAGACACATCAAACTCAACATAAGATAAAATCATGGTGATCATCACTGACAAGTAAAGCAGATGATTTGTCTTGAAATTTCTAAACTCCTTATCTGACTTGTTAAAAAAAACCCAAATCCTCAGAAACTACTTAGCATCTCTATTTCCCTCCTTAATAATTAGTACATTGAACCAATATTGTGTTTTACAGTGGTGATTGTCTTTTATCTGAGAATAGAGCTGTCAGATTAAACATCCTCTTAATTCCATGATGACAGCATTTTCCTTCCTTCTGACTGCCACCATGAAAAAATAAGTCTTTTGCTTCATCCTAATTTTATATTTATAGCTTCATCACCTTCCTCCACCTACAATTTGCTTTCTCATTCATCTTCTGCATTTATGCCTCAGCATTATTCCCCTTCTGTGTCACAATGCTCCTTCATTCCATCTGCTTTTTACCAAAATATAGCAATGTCTCCCCATAGAAAACTGTTAGGCTGAAGAGCTTGTGCTGCTTTGTGATAACTCAGATGAATATGTGAAAGAATTAACAGGTGTATCTAACCCAGAGTACTCTTTATCTATCTTTTGGCACAGTTAAACTGTCTCAGATAAAGATATTGCCCATAGTTTAGAATTAGGGCTGTTTTGTAAGTGTCAATTGAATTTAATCTTTTGATACCTGGAGAAAATTGTTCTATCAGTTGCATTTCCCTTTATAGAGCATTCATATACTTGTGAAATAAGTGTATTAACTCACAGATGTGACTGATGGTGACAGCAAGAACCAAGTGTACTTGATTTGAGTCTTTGTCACCTCTGGAATAAATGCATACATATGTACAGACCTTTTTATCCAGGCAACAGATAAGCCACAGTGAACTTCAGTGGTATCAGATCTATGTCTTCACAGATGTATAGTGAACCAGCTATCTTTGAAATAATTAGATGAGGGTATTTTGGAATGCATGTCTTCTAAAGACATTAGACAATATGAAGAGCAAAAGAAACGAGCTACAGTGAACTGGAATTCTGCATTATGTTATTATAGCTTTAAATTTTAAATACTTTGGGTGACTGTCCTTTGTTTCACAATATATAATGAGATATCTGAAGGACTGTTATGAAGACCATCTGTACAGCACAACTAGCAATTTTTTTGACATCTGCGCAAAAGGCTGCACTCTAGAAGATGTCAGCTACAAAATGCGTCCCCTGTTCCTCTCACAATCATACACCTGGTTTGATCTATTGCTTCTAATGTTCCAGGCCTTGAAATTAAGGGTAAGGCAGTCAGCCAGCCATTATAAAATCATTGCTGTATGCACTGCATTTCAACTCTATGACATCAAAATTACAATTTTTACTTTGGCTGTTGTCCAAGCTTTTTCAATATGCCTTCCATTTCCTTTGCCACCTACCAGTTAGAGAAGCCATCTGTCTTCCCAGTGGAAGTGAAAGAGCTGGTATATGTAAAACACCAACTCCTTTTAAAATAACTTCCCCCACTGTTTTGTATTCATGTAATTTTATAGTGATCAGACTCTGTTTCTTGTTGCTATTCCTTAGAGGCAAGTTTTCTTAGCTATTGATAGTCTTGTTGTAAGTAAATGTTGTTTGGGGTTTTTCCTTCGGGTGCAGCTCTCTGAGCAGACATCAATTGGAACAATCTGGTGTTCTTACATGAAGGTTTTCACTTCTGATTTGAAAGTGACATGTGTAGGATGAAAATTATATATTTCTTCAAGAGGATGTGCTATTTTTTGCTGTTTGAGATCTGTACATTCTGTTCATGTTACATAAAGGATGAATGTAACAGGCCTTTCTTTTTTTCCTTGTTTGAAGTTCTTGGAGAAAGTCTGCACTTTTTGTTCTGATATTACAGAAAGAAATTATGTCCCAGAAATGTATTGAAAAGTAACATAGAACAGGTTCTGTTGTGCAAGAGAAATAATAGATATATCCCAGCTGGGTTCTTGGACTCTCTTAATTTCCATTTACTTTCATCCATTCAATTCTTTGTGGTTCTGCCTGGTAGCTGATATAGTACATCAGGGAAATTACATCTGATTTCTAAAACCTATTTCAAGAAAAGCGTTGAATGAAACTAAAGACTCAGCACAGAAATGACAGAAAGAGATAGCTTTCTTGCTCCCTCATCTTTAAGGGCTGTACTGCAAATCACTGTAAATGTCTCTTTCCTTAATTACTGAAATTGTTAGGGATACTGCTTAAACAACAATACTGAAAGACTGGAGTTTAGGAAAGAATTTCTCTCAAGCCTTTGATATAACCAACAAAACCTTAAAAAATTCCCCAAATTGTGAAGAAATAGAATAAACACCTTTTAAGGCTCTTGTTTCATAACTTGTGCACAAAGTTTCAATTTGCTTTTATATAGATGTTGACAGTAATTTCATAAAAAAGGCATATTTTAAAGATTTAGCTAACCTATGTGGAGATGTGTGGTGGTAATCTCTATGCCATCTGTACTGTGAGTAATTAAAGGAAATCCATCTAAAAAATGCATCCAGATTCAATGACTGACTTCTGAAGTGTAAGTTAACCACTCCCTTATGTTTTATATTTTTTGAAGACAAGAATAAGTGCTTCATTTCTTGTAAAACAGATGACACTGTTTAAAGAGCTGAAAAGTGCAGATTGTCAGACTATAAGATCATCCTTTCAAGATTTTCCTACATTTCAGGCTTTCCCCAGTATAGTAAACCAAGGACTGTGAATAAGGTTTCTCCAGTAAAAGTTCATCAGTTTCAAAATTGCAATTATACAGAATTTTTACTGTTATGATTCATAATAGGAGTAGGTATTAATGTAGTATTCCAAATGGCATTTGGCCTGTTGCAGGATACAGAGAATAGATTAATAGTTAACCCCAGCAGCGGACTCCCATATAGAAACTATAAGCTTGTAGTATTTACAGTAGTACAAGAAAAGACTGCTTAGTTAAGAGTGACCAAATAGATTAAATATTTCCACCTCCACACACCCCTTTCTTTTTTTAAAAAGACCACAAAACAGCAGAATTATGTCCTTTAAGAAGACTGGGATTTTTTATTTTTTATTTTTTTTAAATGACATAAATTATTGTTCTTTTTTTTTCCCACAGAAATATTATACAAAACTGATCTTCAAGAATAGAAGGAAAAGTAAGAGTTTAAGAACAGGCATTTCTATATGTCTAGGTACTCTGGTCAAACTGTAGAAAACACAGATAAGTTCATAAATGTCATCGACTTTTTCTCATCAAGGGTATTTAAAATGAAACTATACTTTGAAGTAAAAACATGTTTTTGCAGAATGTTTTGGTCAGAAATTTATCTTTTTTTTTTTTTTTGAGAAAGTACTTCCGTCCTAGAGCCCTTCTTGATAAGGAAGAAATAGGGTAAGAAAGAAGGTATTCTGTTGGTCAGGTGGCAGAGAGTTTCCTGCTGACACCATGAAGATATAAATCACTAGTCGCAGACTGATGCCCGATGTTCGCAGGCAGTTCGTATGGCAACTCTTTTAAGATTCCAGCTCATTAACCAGTCCAAAGCATCACCTGGCTGCTTTGCTCCAGGCCTTCTTCTCTGGTGGCTGGTAACAATTGCTAGAGTAATAACACTGAGAGCTGAAGCAAAATCTTGACTGAAATCGAGTATGAAAATGATTATTGCTTTGAAATAGGTTATATTATTTCTATTGGTTTATAGGCAAAACTAGTTCAAATTACAGAGAAATGGATAGACAATGGGCTTACTGCATATCTGCTCTACACCCTTTTAAGTACCCCTTAAGTATTAGTGATGATACTTCTAAAAGCAGTGCTTCCGAAGGTCTGTAAATGACACTGGATCTATTTATGTCTGTTTAAACCAGCTGTAAGATAATGTTGATCTATTGTAAGTGCCTTCTATGCAGTACATAACTGGAATTTGTCAAGCTGAGTAAGGTTTTTGGAAGCTTTGACAGTATGCGTATGACTGAAGAGCCCTAAATGCTATAGGAATTAACTTTTGCCTGTCTAAATAACCCAGGAACTGATTAACAAGGCACTAGGAGATGCTGTTTTGGTCCTGCCATAGAAGTCAGAGAGACAGTCAGAAGCAGTATCTGATTTAACCATCCAATTTTAATCTGAGGCAAACCCAGTCATTTCATAGTGGACTAAATACGCTAGTAAGCAAAGGTTTACACTAATAAGTTTAGCTACATTTACAGCAATCATTACTTTACTTATCATTACTTATTCCAGATTATTATTGCTTATTACTTTATTTAATCATTACTTATACCAGAAATAATGAGCCAAACATTTCCTTCTGTTTCTCTCCTCTGACTCCACAGCTACAACCACAGCAGAAGTCCTTAAAATTTCCTGTAGCTAAGAAATTTTACTCTAGCTAGGATCAAGTTATGTTATACTAAAAATATAAGCAAATGGAAAAAAAAAAAAAAAAAGGACTTATTTTTAAGATTAATTTTTAGAAGATTCTGTTAAAATGTGTGCAGTGCAGATCCTGAATCTCTATGAGATGTGTATCTTAATGCAAAAGATAGAAACTGAGGATAGAAAGTATGTTTTTGCAGTCAGTATTTAGATTCTCTTCAGGAGCTCAAATGACATTTTTGGTTATTTTTTTAATCACTCTTATGCCTAATGGGTGAAATGAACAAAATAAAATTACTTTCCATGGAGAGCTACAGGGCCTTCCTCAAACCTGAGGGAACAGCAGGCTGCAATGCTGCTTCTCAACACCATCTGTTCTTTGGGCTTGAAATGATTTATGGGGATTGAAGTGTTCACATTTTCCTGTTGACAGTTCAATTTCAGCAGTATGTTCTCAGGCAACAATTAAAGTCAAGCAAATACATACCACCACTAAAGTTTATTCTTCTGAAAAAGTTATGGCACTGAATTGCTGGGGTGAGCTGCTTGAGAGAGGACACCTACAACACCGGAGCGAAGCTGGGGCAGATCAGCGTGCAGGAGCC
>JBCJKH010041174.1:0-26102 GCA_039877255.1 Loriculus beryllinus | reverse complement strand
TAGAATCGTTAGGGTTGGAAAGGACCTTAAGATCATCTAGTTCCAACCCCCCTGCCATAAGCAGGGACACCTCACACCAAACTATGCCACACAAGGCCCCCCCATTCTCCTCCTTCCCCTCTATGAAGAGTAAAAACTCACAAGTCACTGAACAGGCCCAGAAATTTTGTTATCTGTTCACTTTTATTGACAAGATTGCCTACTGAATTCAAGTGAGTCAAGGAAAAGCAGCAATGGCTTCACATTTCCTCAAGAAGAAAAAAAATGTCAGAAACAAAGATGAGTACCAATTCCAAGGCTCAACACTAAGAGCTACACCTGACTGCAGAAGCTCGCCCACATAGCGTCTAAAAGATCAAAAATAGAACATTATTGGTACTGAATTCCAAACCACTCTTCTCCTCATAACAGAATGCCCAGCACATCACACTACAGGATTTTACATAAAATGAAATTGGTGGCAAGAATAAGTCCATCAGCTATCCAGAATAAACACTACTTTCATCTTGATAATCTCCAAAGTAAGTAGACCAACATAAATCCACAGGGAAAATAAAGAAATACCATAGGCAAAAGAAGGCAAATTACTGAGAAGCCCCCTTTCTCCAATCTGGCATCTCTCTCCTCCGTCTTGAAGTAAAATTAGTTCAATCACAGACACAAAGGTGGCAGTTATAGAGACAGCTTATTTAGCTTAAAACAGAACATGAAACATCTTTATCTCACAGCTGCACCCCTCCTACAAAAACAAGTTCAGATTCCAGCCCATCAGGCATAGAATAACCTGTACACTCTTTGGGGCAAAGACCACCTTTTTGTTATGTACTTGGCAAACAACCAGAATAACAACATTCTGATCCTTGGCTGGGGCTGCCATGTACTAATTTAATATTACTAGTGATCTCCTCTTGCTTCCTGATCCAACCAAGCTCTCCAGGACACAATAGTCTAAAGTTGCCGTAATTCTGGCTAGCCAGCAAGAGACAAAAACATCTTCAGAGGCCAGCTTCTCTTCTTGAGACTGACATCTATTGTCTTTTATACATTTCTCAAAGTTGTGACCATTCAAAACTAGGACTTTGCTTTCTCACTCAGCGCTGGTGTAACAAAATCAATATAAAAAGACAAGAAAATGGTTAACAAAAAACCAGAAAACATGGAGGAAATTCATTTGCAAGCTGGAAAGAAAGAGCAAAAGTAAAGATTACAGACAGAAAGGATAACAGATTGCATGACTGAGACTACCTCAGTTTTCTAATTGACAGGATTATATAAACAGGATGTACTGATATTTTTTAAGAGAAGAAATGAGAAAGATACACCAACTGGTGCAACAGGTATTATAGGATTTTGAAGTCTATTTTAAAGTTTTATTTAGAATATGCAAAGCCAACATTAAATCACAGCAACACAGCATCACATAGGTTTGAAGAGACCTTCAGAGAAAGGTCATGTAGTCAAACCTCCAGTTCAAAGCAAGTCTAGTAACAACATGGCGTTTGGGGACTTTGTCTAGCTGATTTTTGAGCATCGCCAGGGATAAAGATTCCAGTCTTCCTGGACTCCCTCCTGTGTCTGGAAACCCTAGTGGTAATTTTGGCTTTGGTGTTGGGTTCTTTTGTTGTTTGGAGTTTTTTGTGTGTGTTTTTGCTGTTTGTTTGGCAGGGTTTGTTTGGTTTTGTTTGACTTTTGTCTGTTGGTCTTTTGGTTGGTTGGTTTGATCTGGTTTTTTACCAAGTTGCCACTTCCCTTGTCCCAGTCTGTCCCTTCTGCCTCTTATCTTTCCATTGTACACCTCCGAGACGAGTTTGGCCCAGTTCTCTCCCACATCCTTCCATATGGTAGCTGTAAACAGCAGTAAGATCTCCCTTGAGCTTTCCCTTTGTAAGGCTGCCCAATACGAATTCAGTGAACTTTACCCTTAGAACTCCTAAAACTACGCAAATATCTACTCCTACTTCTCTTGCTAAAATTTTAACCAAGCAAACTCTAATTTTTAAATTCTTTTCAAAAGATAATCAGATAAGCAGAGACATCTATGCTTAAATAAGCAGTTAATTTTTATTTTTGTCTTAGGAGCACAATTTGATGTACATCTACAACTTTTTTGTTATCCTAGTATTAATTTTCGTATTGTACACTGGCTATCAACTTGATGGCTACTTCACAATGCATCATCAGCAGAGAAAGAACACTGTTGTGAAGTATCAAAAGTACAGACTTCAACTTCTTGTGTTCGGGATTTGTTTTCTAGATTTCTAGAACTGCTGTTCCCAAAGAATGAGGAAGAACACAGTGAGATTTTAGAGAGAAATGTTAGAGAGGAGGTTTTCACCTGATGACTGTTCTTGAGACACGGGAAGAGGAACCATGGACCCAATCTTGAGATGGAGAAAAGGAGCAAGTCCCGAAGTGTTAAGGACTTACATGAAGTAGTCCCATCTACACACAAACACTCCAGGAAAAGCCTGTATAATTCAGAACAGGGGATCGTAGTTCAAAACTTAAGAGGCTGACCACTACTAAAGAACAGGATAACCAAACAACGTTCACAAACCACGAAGAATTTCAGGTGCGATTCTCACATCAAGGTTTACCAACTGCAAGGCTGTGTTGGTAAGAACCTAATGTACCAGCTGAATTTGCAGACTCAGGCAAAAATGCCTACTGACTATGAGAAGCCTTTATCACCCTTGGAGCCTGGATTTAGACACACCTCCACTGGACCTTCAAATTCTCAAAGAAGAAATTTAGCTACACTGAGGCTAGTGTCTTCTACTTGTCAATCTGTCCCTGCCTTTCTCTTCATCCCAGTTCTCTGAAGTCTATAATACATGTAAAGCTTTAATCTCATTTTGCTTTTATCCTCTTCTACGATACCCCTCACTTCATTGCAAAAACCTTCATTTTACTGGCTATGATATCAAACAATGTAACTGGAACATGTATCAACAGATAAATCAGTAACTTGTTATTTCCTAAGTCCTGCACAGTTGGTATGCTTTGTGTATTTTTTTTAAACTAAAATATTCAATCCATTCAACTGATGGTATTTAAAATATTATGAAGTGTCCAAGGCAGCAAAAAAAAACATTTCAATTTTACAGACTGTGATATGTAGACATTGGAGCAGCTTGTTTCTCTCTCATAGGCTGTATTACTAGGACTTTATCTGCTAAGACTTTACCAAGATGGTTATGAATAGTATTTTCAAGTCAGAGAAATCAAGCATTTAATGCCAAAGTAAAAAGGGAGAAAATTAAATTTAAAGACACAACTGCAATCTTTAAAGTGGCAGTTACATATAATCCAAAAGATGGAAAGTGGTGACATTTACAAGAACATCATAGATACAATTAAGAATTCTATTTCATAAACCATCCAGCATTTTAATGAAAAAAGTTTATTCTCAATGGAATTTTAAAATGTAGATGAAGAAAAATTAACACGTAATTACACAGAGAAATTATGATAGCTTTATTTCAAAATCAAAGGAGGGGAGCCTTCTGCACAATTGCTACTTATGGCATCTTTTGTTAGTTTATTTTACACACTATTTTTATGTGAAGCTAAGACTTTTACATTGCACCAGCATTATCCCAAAATGTTAATCAACCATGCCTGACAGAATTCCCCAGTGATTCGTAGCAAGTGCTGTTGCTTCCACTAATACCCAGTCTTCAGCAACTCACTTTTGTTAGATTTCCCAGGATGGCAAGTATGCTTTAGTTTCATCCTTCCATTTCCAGATCACCTCTCTGTGATTAACAGAGCTGAGACTGCAGATAGAACTGAGCCTACACATTCAGCTGCATCAGCTATGCACATCCATTTTGTTCAGCATTTAAAATACAGGTGTTTCTCAAGCTCTGGGAAGCAGACCCATACACTATCATTCTGATCTTTGTTAAAAACAGAATCTCTTAGTTTTAATGGCTACCATGTAAAACACACTTCGAGATCAGCAATGGATATTGAATTATGTAGTTTCAATAGCTGGATGTACAAACTGACAACATTCAAATTAATAGCTGTAATCTCAAATAAAAATATCTGCTAAGAAGCTCCCTTGGCAAAGCAGTTCCAAAATCCCTTGAACTCATCTATCCTCAAATGAAAGAGCACGAAAACCAAAACAGTAGTAACCATGTTAGATGCAGAAGCTCTCAACAATGTCTTGTGAGAGAAAAAAACAAAACTAAACAAAAGCAAGAAAAATCTCCACTAACATCACATCAAGAAACTGTTGCTTCTTTTTAAAAGCAGAATTAATAGTTGCTGGGGTACGTACACTGGCTTTATTCAAAAAAAAAGGATACAAAATAAAGCCTTAAAGCATGTGCAGATGTATTTGTGTGTATATCCCCAAAGACTTTTCAGAAGGATGTTGTCTGATTCCATGTTTATTTAGTTTTGTTTTTAACACTGTTTTCTCAAAAAAGGAATCAAGTGGGTTTTGTTCAATTCACACAGACCACTTCTACACTTCTAGCTCCAGGGTAACTGTTAGTAGTGAAGGACAGTGCTTACCTGCTGAGCCTGGTATCTCTGCTGGGCCTGCGACAGATATTGTGCCTGGGGTGGCAGATGCTGAGGCTGCGGCTGCTGGTTGTAGTAGGGCTGCTGGCCCTGCTGGCAGTAGCCACTTACACCTTGCTGACCATACTGAGGTGGTATCTGTTGGAAGAGCCAAGCAAAGCAAATGCATGAGTTGAGGCAGGACATGAAACCAAGCTATGTCACATCTGTACAGCAACCTCAGCTATACAACTGACCCAACAGTCCTACTTTTTCACTCAGCAGTTCATGCATGCCCTTAGATCCAGACTGCCTGAACAGAGAGCAAGCCCAAGTGCTCTGTATAGTTACCTTTTTCAAGAAGAATTACTAAGGAAAATGCTATGCTTCTGAACATCACAATCCCATAATGCCCAGCAGCAGTTATTTTAAATGTTTGCTCCCCCATGGGCACACTACTGAAGCAAATCAACAGAAGAATCATTCTGGTGTGCTGACCCAAAAGTCTTTTTATATAGATTTATATATATATATATATATTTATTTATAGGCACAAATATATAGGTAAGGAAGTACTAATGTTTGTAAAGTGCTCTGCCCACAACCCTTAGCATTTGTGTGTTTAAGCCTTACACAAAAAAAATGGGGTTTGGCAAGTTTTTTTGTTTTGTCCACAGTTCAACCTAAGTCCCTTCTCCCTCTACCAAGATACATTCTTGTTTTAAAAAATAAAAACAAAACACAAGTGCAACACAAAATAACCTCTTACAGGTGCTGTTAATAGACAGATCAGCATATGTGTGAGAGCCCACATATACACAGAAAATTTAAGCTATAACCAAAAGCAAGTCAATTAAAACAGAGGGATTTTCTGCATCAGTTCACTCTATAAGCCTTGTATCAATATACACTGACATTTTCTTGAGCTATTTGAAAGAGCACACTTTCAGCAAGCGCCTGATATTGTGCCTGCATTGCCCCAATTTTAAGTACCTCTGCTCTTCTTTAGACACAGGTATTTAGTACCATTTCAGATGAATGACGGATGCAACACAGAATTTCTCCCTTCTAGAATGGGCCTTCTGTTGATCCTGCACACCCCTGCAAATGTCTCAGATACCTGAGCACATCTGAAATGCTTTGATCTCTGAACTGTTTCCACTGAGTTTCTGATACACTGATAAATCTGTTTACTCAACATGTAAACACATATCTGTTCTACCTAAAATTAACTTACTACATTCATTCAACAATACAGTAGTATTTCCTAGGCAATAATACTAATAACAACACAAAGTCAAATTTAAACACCTGTCTAGGCTAGTTTTACTATCACAGCTTGACCTGTTCCTATTACTTGTATCAGAAGTTGATAGTCCCAGTTCTTGCTAACTTCCAAGGTCAGCAGTGTAACTCCACTTCTGCATTTGTTCTTTTCACCTGCACTTTTATTTCCTTCACTATCATTTCACAGGCAGTTAGATGTTTCTGTGACCAAAGCAACCCCTTCTGACAAATACCCTCTCCCTGCTGATGCATAAATGAGGTTGTTACAACGCAAACTAAAACAGGTGTGCTGAAATATCATCAGGCAAACAGACAATATGTTGCCTTCTACACAAAGGGGCTGGGATGTGGGGGTGGTGGTGGGAGGTAGGAGAAAAACCAGATCACTGGAACATCAAGCCTCAAACAGAAGCACTAGCAGTAATTGTAACAGAATTCTGGTAGAAGGGAAACAATTTGTGAGTCACTATTTTGCATGATCTGAGGCTACATGGGGAAGACAGCTACTGATTAAGTAACACTATATGTGCTACATAGAGTTGAGAAACAAATCAAACCAGAACTCCACTAAAGCAAGCAGCAGAGGTCTGGAGCTTGGTTGGATCAGGAAGAGTGAGTGCAGGGACCACCAGGCATGGCCAGACTATCTCAGTGCTGACAGCAGTACACCAACCAAGATCAGCAAAGGCACGGCGCAAGACTGTAATAGAGGGAGATTTCAGCACCTCCCATATAGACTGAGCAAGTGGACTACAAAGCAGAGACCAAAGTATCAGATAACTGCCAAAGGCTGTTCCATGGAGCTGCTGGTTAAGGAATCTGCATGAGGCTTCACTGCCTTTGGCTCAGTCCTGAGCATCAGGAATCACCTACTTCTACATCCTACAGGTGCAGAACCACTACGCATCAGTGACCATAACAGTTAAATTGAGCAGCTCTACAGGAACCGTGAAAATCAAGGAAACTACTACTGTTGTGCTTAACTTCAAAAAGTGTAACTACATAAAAAGCAGAAAGCTTGTTAAAAGGAAGCTCTAAAAGATGGCTGCGAGAAATAAAATCTCACTGGCAGCATCAAAGCTGCTTAACAACAACCACATGGAAAGCACAGAACCGACATTCACCACCTATTCAGAAAGACCTGAGAAGAGCAAAAGGACATCAGCACGGCTCATCGCAGGTTTCTAGAAGCAAAAAGGCACCTTTCAATAAGCCAACACCACGTGCAAATGAGGAGAACAGAAAAGACTACAAACTCTGGCACTTCAAACGTAATAAGGCAGCCCAGAAAGAACTGGAAGAACAGCTAGGAAAGGGAACCAAATGGGTAATGAACTATTTCTTCAAACACAACAGGAGTGGGAGGTCTGCCAGAGAGTCTAAAGTTCCAAAGTGACGATCGAGGTACAAAAGAGGATTCAGAGAAAACAGTGTCATCACAGAGAAGCTTGGAAAATTTTTTGCACTAGTGTGCATTATGGAAAAATCTTGGGAGGTTCCCAGGCTGGAGTCCTCCTTTGTGAGGGACTTGAATGTATCTGACTATGCATGGAACGAACTGACCATTTAGTATCACTCCAGAGGTCTAAACAAATTCAAGAATTAAATAGCTGAATTACTAATGATGGTATACAGTCTCTAACCTGGATCTGGCTTGGTTGGCAAGAATTAGGAGTATGGCTTTTAAAAAAAAGAAAAAGGCAGACATTTGCGTAATTTCAGACTATGAAGGACTGAGGACTGCTCAGGATAAATCGGGACAGGTAAGAATGAAGATCAGAATTAGGAAACATCAACACAGCTTTTTCAAAGAAAAGTCCCTCACTACAATTTTCTTGGACTTAGTAGGAAAGGCCAAACATAAAGGCTCAAAAAAGTGCAAGAATTATCAAGGTATGAAGTTTACATATGAAGAAACTATAACCCTTTGAGCATGGAAAAGTCACCAGGAAGTAGCAGGAGTAGAATGCGATAAAAAGCTACAAAACCATCTACAAAAGCATTAAATGATAGACGTTGGTAGAATCAAACTTCAAAACAAGAGAGGTAGGTTCTCCAGGCACAGAGGTAGCAGATATTTGAAATTCCTTGCTAAATGATGTTTTGAAAACAGAAAGTTTATGTGGGCTCAAAGAAATACTGGACAAGTTCACAAGAGATACGTCCTCTGAGGGTTACCAAATATATAGAGCCACATCTGGCTCAGGAAGTCCCTGAACCAAAAATAGCTGGAGGCTTGGAGAGTAGCGGGTGGAAGTATCACATGCCTGCTTTGTTCTGACTCTACTCTAGGCATCCAATTAAAGCCCCACTGGAGGCAGGATATGGGGGCTACATGATCCTTGATTTGACCTGATATAAGTCATGCTTATGTTCTAACTGCCTCTTTGCAATATGCATTTGTGTCCTGTGAGATACTTAGGAAACAATGTAAGCAACCTGAAGAGGCAATAACACCTTGACTACCAGAAACTGGAAGACTGCTCCATTTTCTTAAGTGTTTTCCCCAGCAATCTGCTTTCCAGACACTGCTGTAAAAGAGTACTGAGCTCTTCTGCTGAACTTCTGTTGGGTATCTTGGAATTTTCCTCCATATTCTCCCAATCAAAAAAAAAAAAAAAAGGCATCAAAAAACCACCCCTAAACACAACAATAACTACTACATGACATGCAGCTTCAGATGCTGTACTCTTCAGCACAGAGACCCACCATCACTGCCTTAGCAGAACACTGTGGCATTTAAATAAACAACAAACAACAACATGCAAATTAATCCTGCTTTAGTGATGGAGATCACAAGATACTGCTTATGGACAAATGTTTATTAAACAGCATGTAAAAAAAAAAACTTCATTAAAACCTCCCCAGAACAAAACAAATCTGAAGCCAATTACTTAGAACACTTGGAGTGAATGACCCAAGCATCCTCTTTCTGCTTCAGGTAAACCCTCCCTCCCTTTCTCCCTTATACCCACATTCTTTGTGGCCGGCCACACAACACAGGAGATGAAATTTGGGCAACTTCAGCATGCCTGTGGCAATGCACACATTCCTGGGACGGTTCAAGAGAGAAATGGACCCAAGTTTGAATATATTTCTAGGCAAGCACAGAAATGATAATAATTACTTTGCCTCCTATCTGACTTGCATAGTACAAATAGCATTATTTTGGGAGAAGTATGACTGGCCATCAGTGATTAAACTACTCTGAAAGCTAATAAAGAAAGGATGAGAATAAAAGAGGAACAAAATTGGCAACCAGAATGAAGAGGTGGGAGAAATCCAATTAAACCAATAACTTAGCCCATTATCTTTAATTCTTGCTTAAACAAGGGGTCCTGTGGCAGACATTCTTTGTCCAGGTAATACCTTCACAGTAATGGAAATTTTATGCAATTTTTGCATGCATAATCCATAACTGATGTCAAAGGAGAAGGATCATTAGGCAGCAATACAGTCATTATAATAACTTTTAAAATTAAAATATAACAGAATTAGTGTGTTAGCACAGGTACACTAACAATACCAGCAATATGCAGCTACTGCACTTCTAAACTATTCTAATGGCTACATATGATCAATAATGGAAGAAAATTTACATGTCCCCCGTCACAAAAAGCTCTGCCAAGTCACTCTGGGACCCACCTGAACATGTCAGTCACCATGACATGCTCACCACATGGAAAGAGTCCTGGCAACATCAGCCATTGCCTCTCCCTTCAATCTATTTGGTACCCGAAAGGTAAGGCAGACCCTGTTGATAGCAGGCAATAGTACAGTTCAGAAATCCTGGATCACAGTGTCATGACATAAAAACCTAGGAGAAGAAGGGTGTGTCTGGCCTGATTAGCTGTAAGCCCTACTTAGAGAGAGAGGAAAAGCTGAACTCCAGAGGCAGGGGTGGCAGTAAGAAAAAAAGCTGACGCTACCTGATTCAGTGTCCTACTTTGTTGAGAAACAATGAAACAGACCTAAGCATTGTGAAACCAGTACCAGCTTCAGAAATGTAGTAATCAGTAACATCCCGCTTTCCTAGAAATTGTAACACTGTAATTGCACAGAAATTACAATACAAAATGTATAGTGACTGGGATTCCCAGGGAAAAACTAGCAAGCAGAGAAACAAAAAACCAACCCAACCCCACACCAAACCCAAAGACTCCCTACACCTTGTACTTCATACCAGGAGTACAACAGCACCTTCTTCCAGCCAGCAAAACATTATAGCCAAATTTAATTCTAATTCTTTTAATTTTACAGTGGTCACTTCAATAATAGCTATAAAGAAAGCTGTCACAGAGTTCCTATCAAACCTTCAAATAAAACTTCTGTGATTTGCTGAAACATCTACTGCTTCAGTCTTAGATTTACAAGCCCAGACCTCTGCCAGAACATAACTACTTCCCCTCAAACATTCAAACCATGCATTTCTCTATACTTTTGGATAGATAATTAGAAATATAAAAAGTATAAAAAAATAAAAGCCCTCTGGCTTTCACATACTTAAAAAAAATAAATTAGTTTATATTTAGAACTTTCTAGTTCATATAAGCCCAGGTCTTCACTTGTACATTTATCTGGTTTACAGAAAGAAATATAACATGGGAAACGCACTGCACACATCCAGTGGATGACTGTTTCATAGCTGGTGCACAATGGTCTCCGAGCTCAAATCACCATGTCCAACCCCAGAGTGCTTGTGCACACACCATCTCAACAAAGCCTGCAAGTCGCTGAATGACAAAAAAAAAAGATCAAAAAGGAGACCAAGTAAAAAGCTGGGTGTTAATGTCAAGGCTATTAATCAGAGGCAAATCAGAAATCCTGATGCTAAGGCATTTTATTCATACATTATATAAATTCTATTACTTCTTATCACTTAGCTGTGACCTTTTGACAATACACTGGTCACAAGGTTCACCTATATTGCTGTCTTTCCTAGACTGCTTGCCTTTACATTGAAGTATGAACTTTAAGATCTTATTAAGAGCCTTTAAAATATTAACACTGGGCCTGATTCTGGTTCACCCTGTGACCCAGAGCAAGGAAGCAAAAGGATAAAAAGCATGTTTCTTTGTCACAGCACAATAATCCCCATTACAGAACTTGCAAGACAGCCGATTTTGCAGAGTCATTAAATGCATGTCTATGTTGAAGACTGCAGTGCAGTACACAGAACTGCAAACTAGCTCAGGTATTGGAAGGTACTGGAAGGAGCCCACACCAAAAGCCATGCTAGGCTAATTTGCTGTGCTCTAAAGAAGGGTGAATTAGGTCAGAGGGAGATCCACACTCTTGTAGACAGGCTGCTTCTTGTACATAAGCCAGTTCATTTAAAAAGATAGCTCAAGCATCTTTACAATATGCTGCAGTCTGCAATGCAGTCATGCCCTGTGCTACAAGTACAGGACAGAAAGGACAGGACTTCAAACACGCCTGTAGCCCCCTTTTCCTCAAAAAGCACACAGCAGCATGATTACACCAGTTGTCAGTGCAATGTATATGGCATCAAATATGTACCTGTCACAAGGTGCTCTCTATATACTGCCTTTTACTGTAGCTTAAATCAAAGCAACATGAGCTAACCCATTATTAGTACAGGCAACTCTCCTCTCTTTTTTAAAAGAGAAACTACAAAAAAAAAAAGAAAAAAAGAAAAAAGAAAAAAAAAAAACCAAACTGTAAAAACCTACTAAGATTACATGATTAAAAAATCTCTCCAGTCAGAAAATACAGATGTTAAGGTTCCAAAAGCAGCATTAACCGAGCCACGCTGCACATATATAGCACCTTCTCTTTCTGATTTATGTTGTCAAAGGCATTTCATAAAATATAGAGGATGTGAAATGTGGCTCAGTTAATGTGGCTGCTAGAATCTTATCATTTATGTTTTCTGACTTCTTAGCTGTGCAACCTTCACATCTTATTAACATAGTTTTTTGCATAGGCTGTAGTATGGAATAGTACTTATGTTTTATGTATTGACATATTTTTGATGTTCTGAGATTTTGAGTAAGTTTGCTATTCTTCATGATGAGAGCCAAATAAATAAAGACTACTACCACAAAATAGTCAATCATTTATAAGGAAAAGCAATATCTCTCCTTCCAAAAAAGAACACTTCGATTCCCTTGTCAGAAATTGATGAAAACTACCTCTGCTGTAAACGCTAAATCTATGCCAATATCACAACCATGTCCCACTCCCACCTTCCCCTAAAACCAGCAAACAAACAGAAAGAAAAAATTTGCATGTTTTAGATGAGCTAAAATTAGTTTCAAGGGAGAGGTAAGCAGCTGAGGCTAGAAACAATAGGAAGAAATTTCTTCTAACACAAGAGCCTGAGAGCGTTGATTTGCACAGTGCATTATAGTCTGAACTAATGCAACATTTGGTCCTTTCTGCAAATTAAGGGATGAAAATACGATAATCTCTAGGAAGAGATTTCCACATTGTTACATCCATCCCCCCACACTGGCACCACAGAAAAGATTGGAAATTTGAAACAGAATCTTTTTCAGGGGAGCTATTTTGATACATTGTATTAAAAAGACTGAGAAATCATAATGCCTATATATATATACACACACACACTTAAATGATGAGTCAAATAACATCTGTTCTTATACTCAGCCTTCCTTTCTTCTTTAAACTGATCAAACCAATTAACAGGGATCATAAAATCTGCTTAAAGTAATAAATCTCCATTTTACCAACCAACATAAGAAAAAGCACATCAGAACTGCCACAACCAATGGGAGGATCCCCTTGATCCCTATGGTATCTCCAATGGTTGGAGCGCCAGTAAAAAGCCTGTAGGAAACCTCATCTCTCACTGCGCTAACAGCATGAAGCTCACCTACAAAATGGCAGCCGTTAAAGAAAAATATGCAAAAGCCCCTGAGTTTTAATCATATAACAAATAATTCATTACAAGGCACTTCTTCTGCATCTATGAGTGGACTATACAACAGTCTTTGTTCCCCAAGTCCTGTATTTACTCTTTATTCTCCAGGAAATTGATAACAGTTTTGACCACTATTTCTCTAATGGTGGTTAAAAGAAATTATGGTTAACAAACTACAGACAATCATTTTTCTTCAGACATGTTCTGCAATGCCATTCAAACCTCCTAAAGCAGGGAACATGAACGAAAGGTATGGGTTGAGTCTGAACAGCAGATAATCTAACCGCGAGTAATCCTCCATGTTTATGCATTTATACACAGAGAGACTCCCAACACTGAAATACTGGAGACTGAAAAATGCCTTTGTAAAAAGTCTTTCACTCTACACTTCTTCTGGCACACAACCTTCGTAGCTGGAACAAATGCAAACACTAATCTTCTATTGCAGTACTGATAAAAGCTAGAATGCACGAACACCCTGTTTAGCATCACTTCCCCAACTTCTTGAACATGACTAAGTTCTCCTTTCTTCCAGGCTCTTTCAAGACAGAAGGGTGCTTTTTAATCGATTCACGTGTCCCTCCAAGGATATCAATCTCAATGAATACTGTCTTTACCATTCCTAAGTCGGACATCTTTCAGAGCTAAATTATTTGAGATCATTCAAAGCCCTTCTTCTCTTCAGCAAGCCATGCCTTTCTCCTACTCTCACCCAAAATGGTTCAGTTCTACTGGACTGCTGGCCCTCACTGACCTTTCCCAATGCACACCCTCTACCCCCAGCAGCTGCTTTTCTTCTCCTTTCTTTATTCCTATTCCACACGTGGGATGGAACAACCCCAGGCACCAATATGTGTTGGAGGCCATCCTCCAACAGGAAAGCAGCTTGGCAGGGAAGGACCTCAGGGTCCTGGTGGACACCGAGTTGAACATTAGCTAGCCATGTGCCCTTCCCACAAAAAGAGATAATGGTACCCTTGGCTTCATTAGACAAAGTACTGACAGCAGGTGAAGGGAGGTGCTTCCATTCAGCACTGCTGAGGCCACACCTGGAGTCCTGTGTCCAGTTCTGGGCTCTCCAGTAGGAAAGACATGGACATACTGGAAAGAGTTCAGCGAAGAGCCACGAAGATGATTAATGGGCAGGTGCACCTCACATATGAGAAGCTGAGAGAGCTGGGGATGTTCAGTCCGAAGAAGAGAAGGTTCAGTGGGATCTC
This sequence comes from Loriculus beryllinus, assembly GCA_039877255.1. Lineage (NCBI taxonomy): Eukaryota > Metazoa > Chordata > Aves > Psittaciformes > Psittacidae > Loriculus > Loriculus beryllinus. The sequence goes on along the minus strand of JBCJKH010041174.1, from coordinate 12,170 downwards.
ATCAATGTATAGGGACAATGCACAGAGGGCAGAGGCAGGCTCTTTTCCGTGATGCCCAGTGACAGGACTAGAAGTGGTAGGCTCCAACTGAAATACAGGAGGCTCCTTCTGAATATCAGAAAATACTTTTTCACTGTGAGGGTAATGGAGTCCTGGGACAGGTTGCCCAGAGCGGTTATGGAGTTTCCATCCTTGGTGACACATGAACACTGTTTGCACATGGTCTTGGGCAATGCACTCTACATTGCCTTGCTTGAGCAGGAGAGGTGGACCAGATGACTTCCAGAGGTCCCTTCCAACCTCAAACATTCTGTGATTTAATGATGTGGAGCTGCTCTAAACATACCAGACAGTTTGCCATACTGCAAATTGTGCCTAGTAATTTTGGTGGCCTTCTACAATGGAATTACAGTGTTGCTGGATAAGGGAAGTGCAACTGATGCGATCTATCTGGACTTGTTTTTCAGAATGGAAAAGAGGAGGCTCCAGGGAGACCTTATAGAAGCCTTCCAGTATTTAAAGGAGGCCTGCAAGAAAACTAGAGAGGGACTTTTTACAAAGGCATGTAGTGACAGGACAAGGGGGAATGGCTTTAAACTGAATGAGGGGAGATCTAGATTAGACATAAGTTCCTTACTGTGAGGATGGTTAGGCACTGCACAGGTTGCCTAGAGAAGCTGTGGCTGCCCCATCCCTGACAATGTTCCAGGCCAGACTGGACGGGGCTTCGAGGAACACGTTCTAGTGGAAGCTGCTCCTGCCTATGGCAAGGGGGTTGGAACCAGATGAGCTTTAAGGTCCCTTCCAACTAATTCTATGATTCAACACTCCAATTCACTCTCTTAGTACAAAGTTAACAGCCATGGGGCATATCCCATTTCTAGTGTTTGACAGAGAAATTCTCTGGCGTGGCCCAGTCACCTCTGATGAGATTGACACTTTTTAGTTAGTCCCCACAGCTCTGCCTCTTGGACCTGGCTGAAATGGTAGAGCAGTAGGTTGCCATTATACACAGGTTGCCATTATACACAGCATACTCCACTAGCACCAATCCTTCACTTTTCCAAGGGATATCACACTTCTAATCATGAAAAACTTGCCATGCACATGCAGCAGGAGAACAGATTTACAGCTCCTTGTGTTCTCATTATGGATTTCAATCGCCAAATAGTGTCCACAGCACAGGAGGTCAACACACAAAAGAAAAAGGCATGACCTCCCACAGCTATCATTTAGGTTCAGCAATTTCTGTGACAAATACAGTCATTTGTACAGTCCAAATTCTGCTAGCAGCTTCTACTACAGTAGACTCAAAATCATACTTTTAATCTGGACACTAAAAATTCCCCTAAGCAAGGAATCCTGAGGCAAACAGAATGGCTGAACCAACTGGATAAGAAAATTTGATTACATTTCTACCAGCCCAGCATAATTTATTACCTTGATGCATAGCATTAACTGCTCAAGATCAGGATCCCATTCTTTGGTACAGCCCCTCAACACCAACATTCCAGCCAACAGAGGCAGACACTCCGCAGCACTTATGCTTGCTTAGAAAAATAAGAAATATAAAGTACCATCTATCCAAACCCCTGCTTTAGATGAGTTTGACCAAACAGAATCAGAAATTAAAAAAGAGGAAGATGTAACTCTTTCCTGTGCTGGCTTTTCTTTCCCTATTTGGAACAGATAAAAAACAAGTCAGGCTCTTAAATAAGAGTACTTACATAATGGCCTGAACGCTGTATCTTACAACCGTAACACAGCTATGATTCCAAATATTGCTTCAAGTATTTCTAACAGAAAACTTTCAGGCCCTATCTCTACAGTCACGGAGTTTATATATTTGATTTACTCCAATTCTATTATTTAATTTGACGTACTACTTAGCGCTGGAAAACATCAAAGGAACCCTGACAGGAACATCAAAGACATCAATCTTATATGTTCATGGATGAAACCATATAGTACATTGTAATTTCTTAAAGAATTGCCGTTTTATTATACTCAAAATAAGATCATTATTGTAAATTATTCCTCCAATCAGTTACCACAAATAAGTCTTAGAAACATCTGCTCAGTGTAAGTATGTAAATAACATAATCTAATTCATGTAACATTATCCTTAAAATAGAACAGAAAACGAAACAAGAACCTTTATAGTAATAACATCATTTATCAAAAATGGCTTGTTTCGATTAATTGAAAATGGGCTGCTTAAGAACTTACAAAGAATCAACCAACAAGCTCATTCGTTCATTCCACCAACCTACTAGAAGTTTCATCAATATTGCAACTAATCTTAACTTGAATATTGTGCTCCAGCAGTTAATCTTTGTAATACCTGCTATTCTTTCTAAGTACCCAAGCATCTCCAATACACCCATACATGTTCCTTCCCTTTCTTGAAAGCTTAAACCATTCCTTCCCCCCACCCCCCGCCCCAAGTCTGATCATCTGGGGTTATTATCTGAACACCTATTTTGTTAAAGCACTCACAAAACAAATTCTTACACTCACAATAAAATGCTTCCTTCTCATTTATGGCCAGACTGATGTCTATCTGTACACAAAATTAACACACAAGTGTATAATTGTAGTTTTATGCTCAAGTGCCCCAATTACGCACTTTAAAACACTTTAAAGGATCTATCAGGAACATTCAATACCTTCAAACTGTGAAGTCTAGAGAAGTGTCTTTTGACAAAGCAGCTGCATTACGGGGAAATCTTTCAGTTAAAAACAAAGAAACAGTCAACTTCAACTTTTTTTACTCCAAGACTCCAAGACCGTAAAGAATGGTGGGATCCGTCTTCTGCAGTGCACTTTGCCAACAGTAACAGACAAGCAGGAAACTGAACAGTTCATTTTGCTTTTGTATAATAAAGGTGTCCCAGATAGCCTTTGTCTTATAGCGCTAAGCACAGAAGGGGCCCAGACTTCTTGTTCAGAAAGGTGATTAAGGATGCCTGCACCACACCATGACGACCCTACACCTTCCTCACTTCACTCCCAAGGTGTGAAGCTCCCCACACATGCTTTTCGAATGTTATCCTCTGTGTTCTCACTTCTGCTTTACAAAACACTGTTAAGAAGCAGCCTTTTCCAAAAAGGGTTGCAGGAGGTGACTGTCAACACTTTGTTACATAAATAAATTTCTCTGCATGTGTGATGAAGAGAAATCCATCTTAATCCATCTGACTTTGCACTGAAATGGATTGCAAGTGCTCCTACAATTCATTATGCTTCTTCACCTGGATGTGCAATAAACTTATTGATTCTTGCATTGTTTAGCTTATTAGAACAACTTAGAGTGGTGGGGTTTTGTGTGTGTTGTGTCAGCCCTGCCGCAAATTCTAGAGGAGAATAAGAGCAAAATTTTTTTGTTGTTTCCTACGTCAAACACATACCAAGTTACCAGTAAATAAGAGGTGGGCAAATCAGGAACGGTAAAAATAGCATAACAAGAAGGCAGATGCTTCATTGCATTAAAACAACACACAAAGAAAAGGGCTTCAGGCTGACGTAAGGATGGTTAAATAGTGATGCCATGTTAGCAAAGATTTTCCTCAATAAACCCAAGAAAATAGACATGGTTAACTTATAGGAAGAAAGTACAATGCTCTGTGCAACTCATACAGGATTTAGCATGAGGTGTCAGGTGAATGTGGTCATAAATAGCCATGTAGGTTTGTTGACCATCAACAAAGACAAGAGAAGAGTCTATTCAGGGGTCACAGTCCTCAAAGAGAGATCACAAGCACCAGGCAGAGCAAGTCAAAATAACAGCTGCTGTTGCACTTCTCCAGAGGAGCCAACAGACTGCTAAACTCTTCCAAAGGTGATGAAAAAAGCACACGTTCTCAGGAGGGAGCTATTCAAAGCTGATCTACAGGAAACTCTCCACGCAGAAATGCTTCCGAGCTCCCCATCGAATCCACTGAGCAGGTTCCTGCCTCACAACGGCCTAGTGCCCACCTCTGCACATAGGGAGGCTGGAGAAAGAAGGGGTCTCTTGACAGCAGGCATCACAAAAAATAAGACTGCCTCTTCTGGAAAGACAGCAGGACCCAGTGGGGACTGTTCACCTTTTATATGATGCTCCAAAAGCTAAAGCACCAAGACAGCTAGTGTACAGCTCCAAATCTGTTGCTCCAGAAGTCTCACTGGCTTCTCTCTTTACCCAACCCGCCAGTCCCCTGTCATGGCTTAAACCCAGCTGGTTACCAAATACCACATTAACTCTACCCCAGTCAAAACCAGAACACCCCCATAGCTGGTTTGATCCTCTACCAGGCCATTCCACTGAACTAACACAGCAGAAAGTTAACTAACAGCCTTCTGCTGGCTTAGCCCAAGGAAACAGCTCAATATGGTCAGATGAACCCAGAGGTGATGTAAGAGAAGCAGCACTGCAGCTACAAGTTGGGTTGGCTTTGGCCACTGTTGAACTGCAGTCTTTGGTTTTGGTTTTCCTGTGCTCTCCTCACCCTGTGAATCCAAATCCACAATTCTCACTTTCCAAAAAAGCACCTCATACACAAAGTAGCTTCCAGCTCTCCAAAAGAGAGTACATGCAAAGCCTTCAGAAACAGATAAAACAGGAAAGCTCCACAACAAAGAAAAGCTACAAAAGAAGCCTCTCGTTGACTTTCAAGGAGGGCAGTGGCTTTTCGGGTCAACTTAAACTCAAGACACTTCAATTCTGCCATAAAATTTAGCCCACTTTAAGCAGGAAAGCCGTCAGTGCAGCTCTCACCCAAAATATCACCCAAAAGAAAAGCAGTGATGTGGGGAGGGAGATGCACACACAACTCTCTCTCCCTTTCTTCCTTGCAGGAAGCAGAAACAAATTATTAATGCATTTCAGGGATATATTTCCATGGAAGTAAAACCTCTTTGTGAATGGGCAATGCCCATGTAGTTTTTTTAATATTATTAGGTCAGTTATCACTTTTCTATGCTAGATATTTAAGCCTCCCATTTGGTTGCCAGATTGTCCAAGTACGAGTTGTATTTTACAAGCTACAGCACTGTTGAGATTAAACTAAGCTTCTGATTTTGCAGTTGCATAACTATTTAAAACATTTCAAACAATAGGTCAACATTTCTCAGCACCTGTACGTATCCACCAGAGCACAGAGTTCACACGTCCTGAAGAACAACAGGAAAGTTGCATTTTAATTTTAAAAGCAGGTATTGTCACTATTTACTTATCTTCTAAGTATAGAAATCTGATTTTTTGGAGAGTATAAAACTGGGGAGAAAAGCTTAGGAAGCAGCACTGCCTGCTTTGGAGGGAGTATTTACCCATCTGCCCTTCTGGCCAGAGGTTTAATAGATTTCTATTTTTATAAAGGACATAAGGGGAGGGGGTGGCTCCATCAGTTTCCTACAGAAACCCAGCTGCCAAACTGGATGTGCCAAAAGGGAATTTTAGGGAATTTTAAAGAGATAACCTCTGCTGAGACTGCAATGTCAGCTTTGTAACCTCATGACTGGAACATGTGCATTGAATGCTGGATTGAAAAAGCTGTGCTATGGGAGTTAGAAGAAAGAAAAAGGAGAAAACACGAACAGCACGAACTGGGATTATTACTCTGTGATGTGAAGGGGACTGCAGCTCTAAACATTGTTAGTTCACTATGAAAAAATACATCTATAGAGTAAACTCACTTTGATTTGGGTATTTCTCGATAACCTGTGTGCGCGTCTACCCTCTCAGACCTAATACGGTCTCTGCATTTTATGCTGATGCTGTTGTTCCACTTAGCAGTCCGGTTGCAGCATATTTTAAAACAACACACAGAGCCAAACTGACCTCTGGTTTAAATGCTCAGCACAGAAACTGGGGATTGGGGGTTTAGCAAGGAAGAGAAACAGAAGCACTGCCAATTAAAAGCAACCAACAGTTAAAATCCCCAGTATATAATCTGTGCTTTTTCGGTCTAGTTCTTCCGTCAGCTTCTGCTCTGCTTTTATTCCACATCTAGAGGTAAAAAATAAACTAAATCCCCTCATTTTAAAATTATCAAGACTATTTTATCTATTTTCTGTAAAATTCAAAGAATGAACTACAGCATGTGTTACTATTTACTCACCAAGATCACAGTGTTCAAAGAAATTCAGCAAGCTAAAGAAAGCTGCAAAACATTTGTCATTCAAAACTAAGATAAACATTCAAAACAGCAAAGATAGCCAAACAACCCACACAAACACAGTAGCCACAAATACCTTCAAAAGTCTATAAAAACGTACCACTAAGGAACAGTATTCAACGTGGGGATTAAAAAGGTGAAATTCGTGATTTTTACTTAAACAAGTAAATTTCTATACTGTATTACAATAAGGGAAGTCCATTTTGAGTAAGACTCCATTACAAAACACTTCCAACATCCACCTGTTTTCTTCCTCTCCTCACATACAGTATCACGCTTGCAAAACCTATTCCTTTTACTACATTTAAAATTGATAGGAAAAGACTATGTCATCACATTTCACCCAGAAGAGAGGCAGTAATAAATACCCTTTTGCAGTGAAAGCAGGAACGCTTTATGATAAAATATAACAGCTCTTTAAAAAGAAACATTTCAAAGTAACAGAAATGTTAGAAAGGTAAAATAAATTAATAGTCCACGTTGTTAAAAGCAATCTACAAATCTTTATAATCCAATTCTCTCAACAGCTCCAATATGTGGTGAGCGTCATTAAATTATCAATCTAAGGGAAGAACTTGCTTTCAAAGTTAAAGATGTATGTTCTGTTTAGCCTAGAAATCTGAGAGTGTTTAAAGAAACATGGTTTTTAACATTTTCTGTTAGTGGGTTTTTTTCTGGCAAGTTTGGGGCTTGGATTTTTAGAAGGCAGCAGTCAACTGAGGACCCTTAAAACCCAGCAAATTTTATAACCTCACACTGTAAGTTATACAAGGCATACACTACTAGGTGCTATCTTAAACTAAATGGGAGCTTGTTTCACCATTGTTTGCTCTTTCTGGGACCTACTTTATTGAGGACCTGCTCCCCTGAAGAAAGACAAGCTGATACACTGCAGTGTATCTCTGTGTCTCTAAAGAAGGCATCTAATCAAATAATTAGCATCCAATGTAACTGTTCTGTGCATCAGAGAAAATCCTAGACAAGCACCTGCTTAAAAGCATTGCCTCTTCTACTTTGTTGCCTGTAACTGATCTGCAAATAACCTTATTTCATCCTCAAGTCAAAAAGAAAACAACTTGCTACATTGCGAGTGGCTCTTCCACTGCCTTGCAGTAAGAAAAGCTTTGCAAAGTCAGACGATTTCTGCTCTATCAAGTTAAAAAAGAAGAAAAAATAGTATTGCTATGATGTATTGTAAATCTTTACCTGCCTCAATTGGGAGGTAGGTTTTTATGCCTTTCAAAATTTATTATGCCTGCTTGACTGTGCTTTCCTAAAGATCCCCTTCAGCTTCTGTTCCAACTAGCAAGTGGAAACTCTCTCAAGTGCAGTAATATAAAAGGAGTTGGAAAGAAATTCAGCACATGAACAGGGTAGACACACAATGCAGCACAGAGCTTTGCAGAGCCCTACAAAGCACATTACAGCTGGATTCATGAAATACATGAATTCAAAGTACTTGCTATACAGGTCTTATAATTTATTAAAGTTTGTATTAGAAATAAAACCATGAAGTCGGTCCCAGTTGAAACGCACACATTTCCAAAGAAGCCCTAGAAAACTCAGCAAAATCTTCAACCTTTTCTATATGTCTTTTCCCAATCACATCCTTATTTATCTCCATTAAATGTTACTCAGATTCCAACTGCACAAACTGCATTTTTAAATTTTCATCATATGAGTAGAGCCACTGACCTTAACAGGACCAACACTACCAGCGTAACCAGCGATGTACACGTGAACGTATGAGCTGAGGGATTTATCCTGCAATATCCTTGGGGCAAGGAATATGGATCTGTTGACGACTCACAAAGCAGCAGACAATTTTGCAAACAGAAAATAAATATTTCCGGTTTTAAATTTTCATAGATAATGAACGTAAAACATAACCCCACTGTTACACCATTACAGCAAGCCCAAAGAGGACAGCAGAAAACCCAGAAAAAGCTTTGTAATGCATCAGATTAGCAGGATCTCCACAAACTTTTTGTCTGATAATGACAGTCAGGAAAGGTACTACACAACCTATGATACAAGAAGTTTGTAATTAACTGGCAAGACTAATCAGGAACTAATTTTAACTGCTAGCCATTCTCAGGTGTCTTTCTACTCTTGTCAAAAGCAAAGGAGTTCCAATAAAGTAAGAACAGACTATACTATTCCTAAAAAAGAAATAATAAATGAAAAAAGAAAAACAGATGCAAAACCAAAAGCAGTTTCAACTATACTAACCATCCATTCCTTCCGTTTTTCCTACTGTTAAGTTTATTCAGTTGATAAATAAGGGGAAAAATAACACAGAGAGAGACACTATCAAACTCACTATCAGAGAATCAATTAACCCGACAATGAATTTTTCTCTGATGTTTCGGTATACATACCACCATAGATATTCAACACTACTGCTAGGCTTGAACAGTAAACTCATCCTCTGTATGCAGAAAGAACAGCAAATTGCCTGGTAATATAAGGGTGCAGGAGAACCTTGATAATTTTAATTACTGAGAAACTTGTCTTGGATTTCTAAACTCAAGCAATGACAAGGTACACAAAGCAAGTAAGATATACAGAAACAGAAAGCAAGGCTATTTGAGCAAAATTATACCTTACTAATACATCAGAATTGCAGGGTTTGGTTTCACTTCCAAGCATTAGCAAGTGTATTTCACTAAGTTTTATAAGATGAATTCATTATTACCATGACATTTCCACCACAGGCAAAAAGTAAGGTGACACTACAGTAGAAACATGCTACCAGTTTGACAGTGTGATTTTGAAAGAACTTTCCAAGTTTATAGTAACAGGGTTTTTTCATGAGCTGAAAACAGTTTTATTCCCTTATGTCAAATAACATTTACGTTTTAATTATGTATCTGTAATACGCACCATACCAAAAAAGGGAAACATGGAGCAAAACCATGACTTTACAGACATGGCTTTACCATCACACAGTATTACCTTATGAAAAATGCTGAAATAAACAGAATCTGCATGTAAATAACATTTCTGATATTTACTGTTAAATACCTTGACAGAACCAAACAGCAGCAAAACGTTGTTTTTTATAAAAATATCTTTGCTTTTAAACATATAAACAAAATATTTATTTTTGCAACCACCAACGCAGGCAGCTGACTTGTGATCTGGCTGTGAGTATACACATCTACAAATAACGGGGGAGAACAAAAAGAGGGTAGCGGAAGAAAGAAAAGGCACAAGTGAGCTTTCATGCTATTGACAAGGCTTATAATCCAGAAAAATCTGCCGTGTGAGCCAAGGCACGGCAAGATAGCGTTTAGGCACATCGAGGAGAAACGCTTGTAAATTCCACTGGTCCAATGAACAGAGACACAGTTTTCATAATTTTATCATTGTGCTCCACGGCTGAGCGCCTGTCAGGCCAATGGCAAGGCACAGGTTCCCATTTGAATGACATATGGGTTCACCCAACCAGAGAGATGTTAGAACATTAAATACCACAAACAGACAGGACAAGAATACAAAAAGCCAAATTAGCGCTCGCGCAACGGCACGCTCCGGCAGGGACCTGGCTGCTCCCGCCCAGCGCCTTTGCCAGGTCCCCGGCATCAGGAAAACCATGTCCTTTGGATAACAGCCTCTCACCTCATAAAACTGAAAGACATGCTCAAAAATTATACTTCAAAGGGCGGCGGAAAAATAAGAAAAAGCATGCTTTTAACACACTAGGAAATGTAGACTTAGATATATGTAGGGAGAGAAGCGAGCAGGAATTACCTTTTCCCACAGTAATTCTAAAAAGTGCCATGGAAAATACATTTTACCTTTGTGGAAAGCTGCTCTTCAGACAGAAGTGTTTAACATGTTATATAAACATGTTATGCAGTGAAATGTAAAACACAGGGGGATTTTCATCACATTTATTGCATTTGTTAGCCAAAACGTAGTAGTCTTGTAATCACCACTGCTGCTGCAGTAAAATACCTCAGTAATATTAACAAAAAAAGTGTGTTCAGCCAGGCTTAAGGAAGAAAGATTATATTGAACAACTTGCGCCTAAACAACACAACAAAACCAAATAAAACCTTCAAAGAGCTGCAGATGAGTGCACACCAAGAGGGCATACGGCTGATTTCAACTGGCAATTCACCATCTTTTGAAATCCCTTTTTGTGAGCAAACCAAGCCCAAGCCACATAAATTACCAAATGCTGCTTAAGACATGAGCTGTCCCCTCCCTGTGCAAGGCAATGGAGCAGCACAAGTCATACAATGACACCTGTCCTCAGGAAAGGTTTGGAATTTAGAAGAATTGCATTAGCAGTTTTCAGGCTTTGGTCAACAAATACAAGTCAAGAAGTTCACCATTATCACGTATAACGAACACTGCCCCTCCAAAGCATGGTTTGCAAAAGCAACAAAGAGCCACACCAAGGCTGCCTAACATACCCTGCCTGCTTACAGGCAACTTCTTGGGTGAGGAGGAGTGGGCACCCTCACCCCTGCACCCAGTCAGCTGCAGCCTCCACATAGCTCCTACCAGCTCAGGGATGTACTAGAGATGGGGCCTTCCGCTGACTGCCAGAGAATTCTTTGTCAGTCTTTCTGTGCTCTATTCTCACTCTGCATATCTCTCCAGACACGGTTTCTTCAGATTTATTTTGCAATACCAGGATCCTTTCCCATTTGTACTGCATTTTTCCTCCTTTCCTTTGTTTTACCCTTTCAGTACTACCACTTATTGTGTCTATGCAGAAGACTTGGGAGACCTCACTAGGATCTCCAACATTCCCCAACACTAAACTGAAATGACCAGGAGGGAAGATAATCATTAGGCATCCATACAAAATATCTGTTTAGGTCAAGGGTCCTGTTTACTTACTGCAACTCAGATGTCAGCGACAGTCTCTTCTCTATCAAGAAAGAACTACCCAACAAGAGCAGCAATCCACAATAATCTCCATTAAAAGTTATTTAGTCACACACAATTTATTTTTCAAGTAGCTGAATTTGTACTTCACTTGCAAAACGTTGGTTTGTTTCTTCTTGGAGGGTGGGGGGGACATGCAACGCTTTTCAGGCCAATGAAAAGCTGTTAGGAAAAACAACCACAAACCCATTCTTTTTTCTTAAAAAATTCAGCACGATACCACCATCTTCCACTTTTTATTTCTTTTCATTATCTCACACACGTCACTTGGTAGATACCAGGAGACTATATCAGAGATTAAGCTTGCTCCAAGGCTTATCCCAGCAGTATCTTTTAATTTCTTAATTTGTTTTGCCTGAGAACACCATAATCCAGCAGAACTTTCACCTGAACACATGCAATGAAACTACTACACTCCCACCTTGTATTTTGTAGTTAATTACTAAGAACCTATTTCAGGACTATGTACACCAAAATACCAAAATAAAGCCCCTTTGACTCAGGAAAACCCTGAAACAAATCTATTTATTTCCCTAATTGCTCTTCATACAAGCAAGTAGTATGCCACCTGAAAGGATAAGACAAAGAGCGAATGGATCAAAGACTATTAAATGTATTCCTTGGTTATTTTAACAACAATAGAAAATTATTTCAAAGCTACCAGTACACACATAGAGCAGCGCCTGTGAAACACAAGAAAAGTGGATATGAAGCCAAATTGTCAGTGATGTCCTCCTTAAAATACTGTCTTTAGAGAACATATCTCATACCCTCTAGGCTAATCCATTCCCATGCTCTGTGCTGGAAGATGATACTCATATTAAAAGATCCATCAAAGCCCACTCTACCTCAGACAAGGAGAAAGAAGGCAGGACAGCTAATGGAGAGAAACCCTCCAAGCCGTAGGCAGAGCATCTCTGCCCTTGCCATTATCTTCCCCTATTCTACCATGCTAAGGGGAGCTGGCAAACCCAGACAGAATGCCCAATTCAAAAACACAGGAGCTTTCAAAAAAGCTTAGGAAATGAGATGAGTAAAGCTGAAGATTAATAGGCTCTTCAAAACTCATCGGGGGGGGGGGGGGGGGGGGGGGGGGGGGGGGAA
>JBCJKH010041155.1:0-18252 GCA_039877255.1 Loriculus beryllinus | reverse complement strand
CTCATGTTCATTTTCTCATCGACCACCACCCCCAAGTCCTTCTCCGCAGGGCTGCTCTGAATCTCTTCTCTGCCCAGTCTGTAGCTGTGCCTGGGATTGCCCCGACCCAGGTGTAGGACCTTGCACTTGGTGTGGTTATCCTAGGGTGATGCCAAGAAGAGGTGTCTGACATGTTTCTATTAGGCATGGTCACTGCAAGGGCAGAAGGAAAAGCTGGAAGCTGCAAAAGCCTAACTGTGAGTCATGTGGACACTGCTGGGGAGCTGAGTTTTCTTCCTAATATTCCCAAAAGGTGGTTCAGTGCTGGCCTTGACAGCATCTCTTTAAAGCAAGCAGTTTAGAAGGTCTGAGGTTTTTTAGCACAGAAAATAGTTTCAGAAATTTGTGCAAACTTGCCTGTGGCCTTCAAGCCAAACAGTAATTTCTCCCTTCCTGTTCTGTCTTCATTGATACTTTTTTGATTTATTTTTCCCCACATATCTATTTTTTTTCTTCTGGCTGCTTGGGGATATTTCTCTGCCTTCAGTTGACAAGTTGATCGTGTTCTTTGCTCTCTAAGGTTCTGATAGACATCAAATGTATATTAGGCACACACAATGAAACATATGATCATGATTTGGATGTCCTTTTTATACTTGCTTTGATTGTGTTTAGCATTTACATATGGTCTGTTAGGCATTCATCAGGGATTGTAGCAATAATACAAGGGGTAATGGGTTTAAAATTTTAATGGGGGCAGTTTAAGTTAGATATAAGGAAGAAATTCTTTAGTGTTAGGGTGGTGAGGCACTGAAACAGATTGCCCAAAAAGTGGTGAAAGCTCCATCCCTGGCAGCATCCAGGGCCAGGTTGAACAGAGCCTTGAGCAACATGGTCTAGTGTGGGGTGTCCCTGCCCATGGCAAGGGGAGTTGAAACTAGATGATCTTAAGGTCCTTTCCAACCCTAACTATTCTATGATTCTACGATTTTTGAGGGAGTGAATGAAAAGATTTCCTTACCAGGGCAAATATGGTTTCCTTGGAGATTACATATCTGTTCTATAGTGTCATCTTTGGGGTGTTGAACAGGGAGAGAATGCCTTATTTATTCTGCAATACTGAGTGGTCTTTCAGAGCATACTGTACAATTGTATTGGTGCTGCTTATCAGAGCTAATAAAGAGTTATTTCAGTCTGTTGTGCCAACAGGAAGGACATTGGCTGCTAATAAAACAATTTAATTCTGAATGTTTGAATCTTCATTTAATTATAAAAACACACTGCGTTTCACCACCAGTGCTATGCTACTGGTTGTTGCCATAGCAGCTATATTATATTGGGGAAAAAAAGTCTGTATACTGAGTTAACCATAGATTTATTTTTAAACAAAACTCTGACTGACCTCAGAGAACAACTTGCATGCTTATATGTAAGTATAGACTTAAGTATCTTCTTAGAGTTTAACAGTTCTCAGGGATATTATGCCTAAAGACAAAAATCTTAAATTTACCTGAGCAGAGGTTGCCTCTTTAGTAGTCTGTTGTGGCAATAAACAATGGAAACCATGATCTGGCATTCAAAGTTAATAACCTGAAGTTAATGCTTGCTTATTTCAGAATTATATTATATTTAGAAACAGTGGAAAATAAGGAGCTTTGCGAGAGCAGAAATATGGGACACAACTGCCAAATAATGTTAGAAATAGCAAAGCTATTGCACTATTCAAGCAAGAGCATTATTGTAGTGTACAGTGGCAGTTGTCCTTGCTTGCTACCCTCTCAGCTATGCACATGTGAATAGCTTCAGCTGAAAATGATGAAACTTTGTCCCAAGTACCCTTGGTGAAATAGTGGCCATTGCTTCACACTTTCAAATACCTGTTTCCTAGGGTTCAGGCTACTGACGTGTCTGTTTTTTGGTGATGAATGAAGGCGATCTGTTCATGGCTGGTCCCTGGGCTTTTGATATCCATAGCTTCAGATGTGTCTCCCTTTGTCTTGGCCTTGTCCTCATGGTGAGCCTGATAAACTTTCCTTTATTAGCTATTAGCCTGTGAGTGTCTTCTTCCTGCTTAGTTTACTCACATTGAACATTTATCTTCAGAAGTGGGTTAAACAGGAAAATGCTCTTGTTACTCATAGGATAAGAGAAAGTTATCTTTCACAGAGAAAGTTACCACACACAGAAAGTTATAGTTGCTACTACATGTGATACTCTGGCATTCATGCAGTTAGGCAGACTCTGCGCTCCTTTCACCCCAAAGACAGCTGATTTTTACCCAGTGGTAGATGATATTAGACTGATCCTTTCAGTAAGTAAGCTTTTGGAAGGTGCTTGTTGTGTCAGTAGCAGTCAGGCATTTGGAGACAAAGTGGGGAGGTGTGAGCTGATCGTGTTCCACCCAGGCTGCTGGGAAACTTGCTAACTGATCTCTCCAAGAGCCATCATGCTGGCTGACTGTATTTTGGAAGGAAGACAAATCTCCCAGTCATTTTCTGAATTCCATCAAAAGTCCAGTAAATAGGAAATAATTTCTAAAATAGTGGTTGAAATATCTGCTGTAATCTAATTTAGTAACTGTACAAATCTTAATGAACTAATCATGCAGCAGATGTCTGGGGTGAGAAAACTAGTTTTTCTGTGTTACAGACAGGGGAAACTGGGGCACAGAGATCAAAGATTTAGCTGAGCCCTTTGGTTCTGCTTTTAATTAATACTTACCATGCACAAAATTAGCCAGTTAAAGAAAAAAGAAAGTTGTGTGAAACTGTAAGCTGCAGAAATCAGAGAAATTGGTTTATTAAGTGGAGTTATATGAAGAATCTACTGATCTCCAAACATCAAACAGGGTACAGGGGCATCAGCTGATTTTTCTCCTGGCCAATATTTTTTTCCACCTTGCTACACTACTCAGGTGCCACCTTGCTACTCACTACTTTCCATCTTGCTGATGATACACTACTGCTGATGATACCATTATTGCTATAAAGCCCAGAATAAAACAGAACCAAGAAACTACTGTGGGTACGAAAAATATCTTGAAATTGCCTTGTGTTACATTAAAATCCATGCTCTTGAATACCATCTTTTTGGGGCTTTACAGCAGCATAATTCCACTGCTCTAAGCCTAGTACCTCCTGGTTTACACTACTGTGTGTGAAATCAGGCTGTACTTGTAATTTGATTCTGTGTTTGCAGTTAGAAAGAAGCTCATTTTTTCCAGGCTAGAATTTTAATATCAGAGGATCATGGAACAATAGGGCTTGAAGAACCTCATGAACTTGTCTAGGCTTTGCTTCTGCTTCAGGCCAGGGTAATTATATGTTTATTAGATTTGTCTTTAAAGACATGGTAGAGTCCACACATCTCGTCTTCCCTATTTCAGTATCACTATCAGTACAGCTAAAATGTTTTTTGCTAGCATCCAACCTGAATTCTCCTAATTAAGTGCAAATGAAGGTCATTACCTCTTCCTCTCATCAATGCTGGACAGGAAGATCTTGTTATTTCTTTTATCTTTTCAGCTTTTTATATAGTGCTAGGTGATTTTAACCTATGCAAGTCTTTGTTGTATGTCACACTCTCTGGATCCTTGTTATTCACTACTCCACTTGATTTCTTCACACACTCCATGAAGGTGACATCAAATCCTGGCTATGGTATCCAAGTGGGAGCTTGCCAGAACAGAACAGGGCAAAAGACTGCTTCTTGTATCTCATGTAATTTGAGATTACATGTTAGTGCTGCACAAAGATCAGCTTTGAAATATTAAAGCCTTCAGGATCTGCTCTTCTACTGTTTGAGAAGCCCTTTCCCCATATTTTTTCAATAGACCTTCTCAGATTCTGTATGACCATGATCTTACTATGGCACAACATGAAAACTGGATTTTTCAGGAAAGTATTTCCAGTTGAAGGAAAAAGATGTCAAAAATAGAAAAAGGTAAATTTTTCATCAGTGAGGAAAACCCACCTCAATCACAAATGTCCTCAAGTTCGTACTTGGTTCTGCATCGTGAATTTGATTTCTGCTGGGATATATTGCTATTTCTCACTGAATACCAAGTAGATAGGAAAACCCTGACTAAAGGCACATACTTTACCTTAAGCTATTGCTTTATGTATATTAGATATATCTAGTATATCAGGTAAGTTACATGTCAGGTACCTACACTGGATTTGCCAGTGGAATCACTCATTTGCCATGGGAGACACAGCTGTCTGCCAGCCTTTGAAACTGCTTAGGACTTTGAGGTCCTGGTTGCTATTTGGTTACTCTATTCCCTCAGGTGCCTGCCTTTTAATTCTGGTACTTATTTTCCCCATCTGCCAAATAAGACAGTATTATTAAATTCCCCATCCCAATCTGGTTGGCTAGTCTTACTCTCACTCACCTTCCTCTCAGCAATAAAGATGAAATACAGATTTGATGGTGAAGGAAAGGTAGTTGCCCCATGTCAGCCCTCGCTAATGCAGCAGAAACACATGGTGGTCACAAGCCAAAACTGAGACCGTGAAACTGCACACCAGTTCCCACCTGTATGTGCAGCAATACAAAGGATGGGTTTCTTCAGGCTGGATGGAAGTGGAAACAAATATGTGGAGTTCCCTGGCACCCAGCCTTGTGCTTAGGTAATGGCTGATGTGTTCTGTGTAAAGGAGGCTTCAGGAATGTTATGTGCATGTTAGGTGCTTTAAATTTTGGGGGTGGAGTTTCTTCTCAGAGAGAGCAAGGATGAGGAAATTCTGTGCTTTGTTTTGTCTCCAGCTTCGCTGCAACTGTGGCAGTTTCTAGGTTTTTTTTCTGTGTGTTTTTGTGCTCCCCAGCCTCTCCAGGCTGTGAAGGACTTATCAGTGTGTGTGTGTGTGTGTGTGGGGTAGAGTATTGGGTTGCATATGGAAGCAGAACTAGCTGACACCTTTTGAAATATTGTGTTGTTTTACAATGAAACCTTTTAAGAGCACTTTCATTGAGGTTTGTCAGCCAGACACTGTGATACCACAGCCATGGGGCTGCCAACCTCATCTGTGAAGCAGTCCTTTTTTTTCCTCAAGAGTTGCGGTGTAGATTCTTTTCACAGAGTCTCTTTCTTGCTCTCAAGATAAGAGGCTGCTCTTTAGCTGTGTTACCTTAGGAACCAGCCAGATAAACATCTAATAAAACCTTGTTTTCAGGAGTTTGTTTCTGAATATCAGTACAAAATCTCGAGCTTATTTTCAGTAAGGCCATTTCCCCCTCCTTCCTTTTCCCAGTGTTACTATGCCAGAGACAGTTGCATTTTTTTCTCAAAGATGGTCATGTCAGGCATTTTTTTACTACTCCCTGCAGGAAATGCATCACCTTCATTTCAGCCCTTAGGAGAAAGGATTTCTTCAACATACCTTCTTAAAATTGAGATGCTGTATGATAAGATATGCAGTACTTTCTAATATCATCTTGATAAACAAGGCATGCAGAGCTTTATAGCAAGGGAACTTTGCTATCACAAAAATCTTCTCAAGAAAAAAAGAAAAAGAAAATCCAGCAGTTGCTTACACACCCCAACATTGGAACTGGTTTTTCTGATGAAGTTTTTTTTTTTCTCCCTGCTGGATCCTAGAGCCTGATCTCTTGCTCAGTAACCAGGAGCTGAAGGTGACAGGCGCATTCAGGAGTCGTGCTGCAGTGTATTCGCTACAGCTGGGATGTATTAAGGGAATTCATCAAAAAGTGGGGGAGGGAACAGCCCAAGGCTCTGCGTACCTGCACTTCTGGAGTGTTTTTCCACTACAGCTGTGTTGGAGTGGCTCAGAATTCATAGACAACCTGACAGATTTTTACAAGCTTTTATATAATGCTGCCTGGTAAAGGACAGTGTAGTCTTACTCCCTGATAGATTACCCTTCTTGTGGAGTGTCTGTAACTTGAGAAATAAACATGCCATGACATGGATCTGAGCATTTTATTTCATATTCTGCTCCTCTATTTGCACACCTTCCTTCTTTTTTCCTTTTCTCGTCTCATCAAGAATACATCTGGTATTTATTCCAAATATTCTTAGTAATGACCGTTGCTTTCCTGGCTTGGAGGGTGTCTTTTGTATCTTACCTGTTCTGAGTATTAGTTTGAAATCATAAATCCTGTGTCTTACATGCAGGTGGTGTGTGTGTTGTTCTGGAGCTAATCAAGTAACTTGCATAAATTAATATGATGCATGTTTCAATGAAATATTTAATAAATGGAAGATTTTTATTATTCACTTGTTAAAAACCAAGCAACACACATCTGAAGTATACACTAGGGAAGACCACTTGGTAGAATATCCTTGAATCATGATTAGTTTGAATTAGAGACATTTTAATATTATCCTGGCAATATACTTGGAATATTATTTTCTTTTTTTTTTTTCTTTAGTTTTACAGCTTTCAGAAGTGAGCCTGGCACCAATCTTGATGTTGGAATTGATTTGAACAAATCAGAGCACAAGGAAAATGTTTTTTTCTTTAAATATCAGGATTCCTTTAATTATAATAGTTTAGTATCTGCAAGTGCGATACTTTTTTAATTTGCTTCTGAAAACCTTTTGTCTTGGGTTCACCTTGAAATTAATTCTGCATATATACATTATGTGCAGAATGAGGGAAAACCAATTTACTCCTAGCAAGCTTCATAAACTTCCAGTACCATTGAGAATGGTTTTATCCTTAGTATGTAGAGAAAATGAGATAAATGTTGGTGTTCGCTTTTTGTTTTTCTTCTCTGAGCGAGCTCACTTTTAGCTGAAGGTTTTTGTTTTACCTGAGGAAAAATCTTCAATGATTAGATAACAATGGGAGGAAGGGGACAAATTCAAATACAAGTAACCCCCCAAATTGTGTAGATGCTGGTCTTCAAGAGTATGTAATTATTAGATGGTGTAAATAATTGTGTAGTGGAAGATTCAGAAGTGGTGAAACAAACTAGATGCCTTATTCCCAAAGTTAAGCATGAAATATGTTTTTGGTCAGCACAACCTGGCTTTTCATTCAGTTCACCGCTTACGATTCCTTCCTTTACTTGGTAAATCTGATAGTTTTAAAAGTGGATCATAACCAGATAAACCCTTCTGGTTATGATTACAGCACATTGAAGTTTGATTTTTATTAGTGGAATTATCTGTAAAATGCTTTTTTCATACACAGTGAATTCCAGTTTTCATCCAAATGCTGCCTGACACAGATCCAAAGGAAAAACTATTGTCTTGTTAAATAAGGAATGTGCCATTCACCATTTTATAATGTACTAAATTTTAGAATTACTACTCAAAATAAGTAATTCTAGGAATTACATAGTTAAGCTGACACTATGAGAGACTGGCTAGGAAAATCAGTTTGTAGAAGTTAAATTTGGTTGTAAACAGTTATACAGATCTATAATAGCGATCCTTTCTTCTAGAAATTAAATATTCTAGTCCACAAGAAGATTAGAATTGGCTATATAAACTAGGTTCCCTGCTTTCTTATCTTCATTTACACTTATAACTGGGGTGTTTGCTGATCCCCTCTTTGCCTGTGGGCAATCCACCTTGATTAGATGCGTGGTTACATTCCCACAGATACCCTTTTGACTAGATTCCTAGATATTGGTGGTACTTTGTAGATCTATGCTAACAGTTTGATCTTGGAATAAGACAAACTGATAAATGCTGTATTGTGAAGGCTGTGCTTCTGAGTGAAGATTCCTGTGTGAAGGTTGTGTGCAAATGATTTTAATTCTGTTTCTGCTTAGAAAGTGCTTGAAGTCCAGCTCTTTGTTGCAAAGACCTACTGACATTAAATGTTTGGGTTATGTGTTAATTTGTCTTTGCAGTGAAAGCAAGCCTTCTGGTGCTGAAATGCTTTAGTTCTTTAAGATGTAAAATTAGGAACATTCTTTATGTTGTGAGGGACTTTGTATGTTCTTCAATGACTAATACAAGTTTTAACTTTGGCTGCTATTTCTTCTCCTCATGTGACAACTGTGTGTTCAGCCATTAATTTAATACCTATTTGAACAGTGTGTTCATGAAGGCAGTCACTGAGGCAGTACCTACAGTTACGTGTCTGAGATCTCAGTCCAGAGCCAGCATTGTGATCCTGATGTCGTAATAGCTGCAGCCTCCTTTGAAATCTTTCCAGTCACACATGCTTTAGTACAGCACTGAGAAGACTTTTTAAATAGATTCATCAAAACTTGTGAAGGCAAAGTGGCAGCTCAAATAATAGCCTGCTATATGCAGTTTCATTGTATCTGTCTCTGTTAGATAAGGAATGTGGAATTTCATTTTTTATTGGTTATGTCATATATCTCAGGTAATTCAGCTTAGTTTAGGGTGTAGGGCATGTAGGAGAAATACCGCCAAGGAGAAAAGGCAAGAATCCTATGATGACCATGTCTGCAAAGTCAGCTCAACGTTATTGGGTTTGAATTTCAGGATCTAACTGGTTATTTAGTTATAAAGATTCAAACATTTTGATATGAAAAGAAATTTTGTCCACCTTGTTAATTCTGCCTTGACTATATTTCCTCTTAGTCCTGGTCAAAGCCGCCCATCAATGGTATCATGGATGAATACTGCGTCTGCTAACCCAGCTGCCACAAATACTCCACCATCCACTTTCTTCTTCCCTAACCCTGCCACTGGGAGTGACAAAGCAGTGGAAAGGTATGATGTGCACTTCAACTTTTGCTAGTTATTTATTTGCCTTTTATTTGCTGTATCTTTAAAATTAATTCATGTCTTCTTCAATATGTGAATGATTATGGCAAATTTAAAAAAAATGCAACCTTAGCAATTTTGGCAGAATAAAGTAACTCTCTACTTTGTCTTATTTTTCCTTTGAACACCTTCCGTGTAGGAGGCACCCAGATTGAGCCAGTCGCTTGTTGATTAATACAAACAGACTTTCATTTGGATGGTCAATTCATAGTGTCTCTCTGCTGCAGTGATTCTCTTACTGTGTCTTCTAAAATACAGATTATTTCTCTTCTGTAGCCACTCATGTAAAATTTAAGTTTCTCATCGTAGCCTACTTGCCTCTGACAGGCTTTACCATGTCTTTAGTGGTTTCTTTTCTTTCACTCTTTAGGCCTGCTTTCCTTCCATCTTGTTTCTGCTTAATCCCATGTTTTCAGTTTTTGAAGTATTTTCACTTTTTCCTTTGAAGGTCTTCACCATCTTAGCTTTTTCCTTCAAGTTTTATAGTACTTGATTTTCTAGTTAAAGTAGTTGGATATATTCATAAATCCTTTACAACACTTGGTGACAAAATTCTGTTTCTCTCTACTGGTCACATTTTGCACCAGAACTGCATCGTCTGTTTGACTGCAGGCTCTTTGGGGCAGGAAGCATCTTTCCTAATGTTTTACATGTATTTCCTGTTGACTGTGCTCAACAAAAGCTGATTTAGTGGTGTGAGTGCTGTGTCTAAACAAAGCACGTTGGGCAGCAGCAAACTGTCAGTTCACAAAGGCGTGATTAAGAAAGATGCATCAAAACCACTTGTATTCCAAGATCACTGCTTATGGTACTTGGGGAAATGGGTACTTTGGACAAAGTCACATTGATAGCTTATTACTGAGCATCCTGAGATCACCTCTAAAAGACTGCACGAAATACTAGAAATCTTACTATGGTTAGGATGAGACAGCATCTTCAGGTTGTATTGTGTCCTGGTTTCAAACAAAAATTAAGACAAAGAGCGAATTCTGTGTGGTGATAGGAAATGCAAGATTCATGAAAAAACATTTCAGAAGATACAGTGATGATTAGTCTATAAATTAAGTAAAGTATGCTTGGTCTGCTATTGATTTCATTGCTGATTAGCACTTGGCAAACTTTTAGCTGTAGTTGAAGCTTGAGTTTAATTATCATAAAAATAAGTGTGCATAAAGTTGGAAGTATGTTATTTAGAAATGCCAACAGTAAGCTGTGAAGCTTCAGCTTTGGCATTTGTGTATATGAATTATGAGCCTGTAATGATGCATGTGAAATTGTGTTTAAAGTTTTAGTCATCTCCAAAAGCGAATGGAGGGAGAATGGTTGAGAGAGTGTCTTCATAATAGTAAAAAATGACTGTAATTCATAATTCCATTTTTCAGTGTTGCCCACCGAAAAGCAAGAGCAGTTTATCCATGCGAAGCAGAACATAGCTCTGAATTATCATTTCAGATAGGAGCAATATTTGAAGATGGTAAGTACTGCTTGAGTAAATATACAGCAATGAAAAACAAATTGTCAAAACTGCTAAAATGTTTTTGGA
The DNA here is from genome assembly GCA_039877255.1 of Loriculus beryllinus. Lineage (NCBI taxonomy): Eukaryota > Metazoa > Chordata > Aves > Psittaciformes > Psittacidae > Loriculus > Loriculus beryllinus. The sequence continues at coordinate 8,014 of JBCJKH010041155.1, read as the reverse complement.
TAAAAATACAAGCCTAACTGCTGTTCTGCCAACGTTGCTGATGGCACACAGTTGGTGACGTAGAAGATTTCTGGTACACAGAAGCTACTTAGCATACACTTAGCCCTTGGAGGCAATGCCTTTGATTTCTGGTGAGTAGGCACTTTCAATTGATCTAATGTTTCAGCGGTATTTAAATGTGGTTTAGTACCAAAAAAAAGGTTATTCAGCAATAGAGAAAACCATCTTGGCCTATGAAACTGGTTTTTTTTTTTTTTTAAATCATAGAATAGTTAGGGTTGCTATGTAAAATAACATACGGGCTTTTATTTGAAAAGAAAAAGAAATCTGTGTAAGAAAGCAAGCAAAGCTCCAGGTAAATGAGGTGATCACTGAAGAAAAGGGAGTATTTACTTTTTGGATCAAGTGTTGCCTTTGTACGTGCGCTTGTAGAAAAAGGAATACTCACTGAGGTGCAGAATGAAGGCCTGTGTTTAAAGATTTCTGTGGGCCCAAACATAGTGTTACATATGAACATCCAGAAAGGTGATTCCTGTGCTTAAGCCTGTGTTGCTTCTCAGTGAGCTTCCGTGGCCCTACTCTTCAGCAGCTGCACAGGGACTTCAAGCTGATAGGAACAGTTTTAGGTTTTAAACCTTATTGTGATGACTACTGTACTACAAACTCTGAAGATGCAGAAGTTTATTCCTATCTCAAGGAAATGCCTGTTATATGAAAGAGACAGTATGGAATGGCTCAACAGGGCCTGGACAAATTCAGCAATTCTTGTTACTTGGATGTGATTTAATAATGATTCTAAGCAGAAATTAATTCATAGCAGCAGCAGCACAGTAAGACTGTTTGTTACAAGCTCTTACTAAAAAATTACATTCATACTAAAACCCAGAAGACTCTTAATGTTGGCCAAGTCTTCATCCAAGTTTTTTGCAGACTGAGGGATGCAAACTGATCTGAGAATTATATCCCTAAGAAACTTTTGAGTACAGAGACTAAATATTTCAGTCTTTCAGTTTGCCTATTGGAGGCAGGGGTATAGAAAGAAGCATACTGGCTTCTAAAGAATCTGGCAAGTCTGTTTTCTTCTCATCCCATGTCAGCTTTTTAGCTTGCTACTACCAGGTCAGAAATCTGATGTGTGCTTTCCAGAGGGAAAGTGGTATTTAATTCTGCATGACCAAACACACTTAGGGGATGTACTGCCCAGTTATTCAAATACCACATGTGAGAATCTTTGGTTGGATGTCCAATAAAGGGAGGAGTATTCCAGAATCCCAGTTTACATCCAGCAGGAAAAAGAGAAAAGTACGGAGTTTAAACCAGCTGGGAAACATCAACCTGCAAGCATTAAAAAGCTAACTAAGTAAGTCTTTTATTTCCCAAAATGCACCCTGTTAACTCTGTTAGCACTGGATCAAAAGTGTGTGTGGGAAGTTTTTCTCACAAATGAAAATCTTTTTGCCCTGTCCTCCCCAACCCCAGTAGAGGGTTCCTAATTCATTTAATGAGCTAAAACAAATGGAAAGCTCAGGACAATTTGTATTTTATTTTATTTTTAGCATGTATAGCAGCAACAACAAAATCGCACAGATGGACATCTCCTTCCCCTTCTTTGTGATGCTTACTTTAAAGCAGACAGAACGTAGGACATTCCTGGCCTCTGCCTCCTCCCAAACAAGTAAATAAATAGTGAGCCTGGTCCAGACTTTAGTTCTGGTTTTGTTTTTGCAGTGTAAGGTGGTCTGGGGTCTGCACTAGCTTCTTCCTGCTAGCACCCACTTTACAAAATCATACTTGATGTTTTCTGTTAGAGCTGCCTTGCAGGCAAATCATGTCTGAATCAAGTCAGGTGGGAAACCTTTTAAAGATGAATTAGCTAAATGACTGCTCTTTTTAACGTCTCTGACACCAGTTATTTTATTTTTTTTAAACATGAGTGATGGGGATCAGCAGACAGGAAACTGTGTACAGGAAAGAAATCTAGTGCATGGGGGAAAAGATTTGATGCATAGAGGAGGGACATCTCTGACGCAGAAGGACAAGGGTTGCACTATTGTATTGGCATGGGATAAGAAAGTCTTTCAAGAAGCAGTTGCTTCTGTGTTGTGCATTTGTGAGAGAGCAGTGTTAAGATTCTTTCCTTGTGCAAAGAACTCCCTTGAAGTTACGGCAAAGCTACTGTGGTTTTGGTGCATTATAGCCTCAGTCAAGTTTTTCAGCTAGGGAGTTGGATTGTCCAAGAACATGTACGGAATTTGACTCTTTGGCAGCTGTGGAGAAATGTTTCAACTGTAAGACTCTTTTTCCATATCATCATACAAATAAGGTTGGAAACTTGGGAAAAGGTTACATGGATTGCATTTTGAAAACCTAATTGCAGATTTCCAGTGGGAAAGATCACATTTCATTAAAGACATTTGTTTTGATTTATTCCACTATATCCTGGTTATTTTATAGGCATTGTCCTTGCCCTGCAGGCCTTTCAGCCTAAGGCAGGCTGTGCATTGGCAGAAGGAAGGAGGGGAGTCTGCAAGTGATAATGCTGTAGCTAGACATATGTAATAACTTAATGGTCATTCTATGAGGGTTCCCAATAGGTGCATGGCTCATGAATGGCTCTATCAATATAGAAAAGCATTCTCATTGAACGTGCGTACCAGTCTCTATATTTGAAACCTCTGAAATGCCTTCACACAGACCTTTTCTTTATGTGCTCGGCACCTGTGTGTCTGTGCTGGGATCAGCTTCCAGTGAATCAATTTGGGTTATTTAGATACTCAATTTAAATTCCTATATGCCCTAATAAAGTCCCCAAATGAAGAATTAAAGTAATAATACATCAATTCTGCAGCTCCACCAATAACCTTAACTATCAAAGTGACAATGCATCAATCAAGTTGACATACAGCTAGTATCAACCATTAAAGTAACTGTTAAATTAATGTCTACTAGAAAGTGCTGCTTCCATTAGTGAAGGTTTTATCTGTCTCCTTTCTCCACTGTGCCTCGCATCTCTACTCCTGTCTCACCTCTCACTGTTTGGTTGGTTTTAACTTTCTCTTCCCTCTGGCTTTTCTGCTTTGTTTCCTTCTCATTTTTCCTTTCCCTTCCCTGTTTTTGTTCTGTTTCATCTCTCTTGGTCCATAGATGTTGCTTGCAGCAGTTCTCTCTTACCTGGTATTATCCTGGAGGAATCTTTCTGGCTGTTCTAGCCTGAGACAGGATAATGGCATTTACTGAAGGTGCAATCTTGCACCTGTCATAGTTGTGAAATGTAATATTGGTGTAAGAAGGTAAGAGTTTAACCTTTACGCCTGTTTCCATTACCTGTTTCTAATGGGGGAAAAGAAAATCTGTGTCTCAAGCTGGCAAGGTTAGATTTACTAATATTTGAAGTTAAGCTTTACACCACCTGATAGGGACCTGTTTAGAATCTGAACATTTGCATATTCAGATGTTTTCAATATTGCATGTATGTGGTGCTACTCCAGATCCCACCGACTTACCAATAAAGCATCATAGAATATAAACGCTAAGGTGCCATCTGGTAAGTAAAAAATAAAAGGCAAAGTTTTCTATTTAATTGAATCATGTAAGAAAGTGAATAATGTAATCTGAACAATATCCACTGGTTTTTTATTTCTAAATCTTCAATTCAATTTACCTTAAGCTGTGCCAGCATGTTCATTTCCCAGTTGCTACACGCTATATTATTGACAGCACGTAACAATGTAATTCAAGTGGTTAGAGGCAAAGCTTGAAGAGTTTGCAGCTGGATAAGGGTACGTATGGGAAGAAGCAGAGTATGATCTGAGATTGAGAGACATATGCTGGCTGTATATTTTTGTTGTTGTTGTTGTTGAAGCAGATATTCCCAATAATCATGGAAATAATAATCAGGCTGCTTGGCATTGAAACCTTGCCAGCCCTGGAGCCAAGTGTTATTAAATCTCTGGATCTTAAGAGAGACTTCTTAGAATTCAGTAAATGGGAATTTCACAAGGAAGAAGTGTTTTACATAGCGTAAATAGTGTTTACACAACAAAATTCCTTGGCAGTATTGCTAGCAGGAAGGCTTCCTGAAAACTTGTCAGGATACCTCTTGTCAAGGCTTTTTACAGTTCTTAAAATCAGGTTTTAAGGTCGAGAAAATTTGAGGAAAACTGAGAAAGTGTTTTGTTACAATACTTTTCCTCAGGAAAGGTATGGCAGCATCATCCCTATCAAACATGGAAGGTACACAAAAAGCTGTGCTTTTTTTGTAACAGAAAGAGAGGGGCTGACAGCCATTGTCAGCCCCTCTCTTTTCTAGTGTAACAAAGTGCCTGCCTTAGGTGATGTCCCTTGTTTTGACTGCGAGGCACTCTCTTCCCTCCTTGTCATGCTGTGGCTTCTGGACTGGTTGTCTTTATGGTATTGACAAATAAAGGATTTACATCAAAGGGAATTGGTACTCCCAAAATATTGTATTGCATTGTATGTGCAAGTAGTTCTTTTGTTGAACTAAAAATGAGGATAAAAGTACTTCTTCATGCACCTTTCATCTGTGGATTTCAAAGCACTTGGAAGCATTCATGTGCATTAATTATCTAAATTTTTACATCTGGAGAAACGGAGTGTACAGGCTGTGGACAGATGTTCTCCTTTTCAGGTACCTCTGTGCCATTTGGGGGTAGTTACCTCAAACTGCTGCTGAAAGTTACAGCCGCTTTAGCAGTAAAAAGTACCAGATGAGCACTACCAAATTCCTACTGAGTTTGCTAGAAGCTTTGGAAAGTCACTGAAGGTAGTTTGATCTTAACCGGTCTGACTTTGCTCCTGTCAACAGGAAGCAGTGGTCTCTGGGAGAGGAATGTTAACATGGAAGATGTTTAAACTGCTGTGTTTTACCTTGTAGCTGCTGGGTGCGCGAGACTGTTGGAGATGTCTGGCTGTTAGGTGTGGTGGGAATCAACTCAGGAGAAAGACCCCAAGTCTCGATGTTTACGCACAGGTCACTAAGTTACAGCGCAGGGAACTCAACAGCAGCTCAGCTGATTGAGCACTTGCCTCTACTTTATAGTGAGCCAAATTATTCTTTGGGCTCTCTCTCTATTCATTGTACTGACTAGATCTGCACCAGCTGTAATACGAGTCTGGGCATTTCTATATCAGGAGGTCTTAAGCTGAAAGCTAAATTCTACCTTCACTAATTTGTCATGGCGTGTCAGTGTGTTTGCTTTTCTTCACAAGCCTGAGCCCTTAAAGGCAGACAGTTTTATTTGTGGTCACACAGTAAATCTTTAGCAGAATCAGGAAGATGACCCCCTCCCTGACTCCTAGCCCTGTGTCCTGTCCACAAGATAGTTTTGCTTCTCACAACATCCTTAAGGGAAACAGCAAGTTTTTAAATTTCAAATTCCATTCTAACCCTAAGTATGCTAAACGTTTGTGTATTTCTGTGGTCAGCTTTACCCATAGGGCTTGTTTCAAAACCCCATAGGGATTTGTAAGCACAGTGGGCTTGCAAGCACATTTTGTTGCTTTAATTTAATTTCGGGTGAAAAATTGGCCAGCATGATTGAGTTCTGTGGAAGCATATTCTGCTGTTGTAGTGGTTTTAGCAATGAGATTTCTGTTGCCCTTGAAATGCAGTCCTCTTTCACATAGGCTTTTGGGGTCATTACTTCCATCAGAAAGGAAGGCCCTATTGTGCCAGGCACTATACCGTATATTAGATTTCCTGCCCTGTTCCAGTGCCCTCCCAAAACAGGTAGTTTCCACAAAGGTGTGGAAATTGGTATCGGGTTCAGTCCTGCTGAAATTAGTAACACCTAGGCAAGGAACTAATGCCACTGTGGAGTCTTGCTGTCATTTGTAGTCAAGACCTGGGAAACTTTGGAGCTGCAAAGCAGAGCAAGGTATGCTTATAACATTGGGTTGCTGCAAATTGCTGCTTGCAAATTCTACATATCTGCAGTTAGATAATCGTAATATTGGCAATATTGAAGCTATTTTCTATGGAGAATACACGAAAGTAAGAACTTCTGCAAATGCAGAGTTGGCCTTACTGTGTTTCTTGATTAGATGAACTCAGCACATCTTTTACTTAGAGATCTCATTGCGAGTTGAAATCGGTTGATTTTTGTCTGCCCATTTGAGTTGGGGTGATTGTTCCGTAGCACTTGCTGCTGTACCAATGGTCAGGCTTGCTCCTTCTCTGCACTTTGCCTCCCCTGTGGTGAGAATGCTGAAATGGCCTTGCAGCAGGTACGGAGGAAGCTGGGTTCCTATCCTAGGCATTCAACTTCGCTGCTGTTTTAGTTGTCCTAAGAGATGATAACTTCGTGGTGGTCCTTTGGTTGGTCTTGTTGTGCGCTTTTGCTATACACTCGTTAAACCCTGCTGAAAATATTTATTTTCCCTTTTTGTCCCTAGCCAACAGAAGACTCAGACCTATGGGATGGTTGGTCCAATAGTGAGTTGTAGTCTTAAGGCCAAATGTTTAGTTTCTGCAGCAAGGTATTTTTAAATGAGGCAGGCCTGAGAAAGTGTGAAGAGCTGTAATCGTTCTTGACTGAGAAGAAGTGACAGAAAGGGGACACTATGGAAAGTCTTCTCTAGAGCAGGGTATTTCTTCAGTAATAGCCTTAAGAAAAGCTGTGCATGATAGAAAAATGTTTTTGTGTTTTAGATTTCAAATACATGTGTGCTGTTGCACACTATACTTTGAGAATGAATTAGCGAGGAAAACAGGATCATTGGAGCTTAATGCAGCTTTGCAGCTGGACAGCTTCCCCTTTAATATAATTTGACTGCAGAAGTAGTCAGTGATGTATATAAGTATTTTAACCCTTCTTGTATAAGGTGCTTTGAATGGGGGCAAAAGTCTTACCCAAAATAAGAGTCAGCACAGCTGCTGAATACAAGAATTACTTTTCAGTGTGTTCTTTAAAAGACAGACTGCTCTCTAGAGTTAACGATCTTGATTGTAATCAGAGTGCTCATTCTTCCTTCAGTCTCAAAGAGTCTACAAGGAACTTCTGCTAACAGATAACAAGGCCCTGAACTGCGTAACATATATGTATGACATTTGGTTTCCTAAGCACAGAACTCAGTGATACAACCCATGTCTGTTCTTCTGGGGTAAAAATGGTGTTTGTCACTTAAGTCCAGGTCCTTTGTGTGTTGTCTCTGAACATGCTGTAGTATGTGGAGTTCAGTGTTATGTTATCAAACTTGTTTAGAAAATACTTCTTTTGAAATCAGCAGTTGTGTGGAGTCAAGGGATTCAGCCTAGTTGGAGCATTTCCTCCCCTGGGTAAATCTTTGATAAATTTACATTTCACTGTGATCCCTTCTGCCGAGGGCTACCCCCATTTTGAACAGGCCTTGGATTTACAGGCAGTCCAAATGCCAGCAAGATGTGTCCTCTCTCTAAAGTGAATTTAGGTTGAGCTCCAGAGGACAAGTAGAAATTTCCTCCTTCCAGGTTTTCTAGTTGTTTTTCTTCCTAATCTGTCATTTTTTAGAGTTAGCATCCTGTAATACAGCTGTGCTCCATAGGCATGGGAGGTTTCAGGGAGAGGTTTGGCTGCCCACTAGAGCTGCTGGCGTGTTTGCTGGAAAGAGTAGAATTAGAGCCGCTGCGGTGGAGCTGCTGGAGGGAGGTTTGTGGTGGTGTCAGCGATGCAGCTTCAAATGCATGCGCACTCTGTAATTGTGAAATAAAAATGACAAAGGGAGAGGAGGGCCTGCTAATTACTAATAGCAATGTAAGTTACTGTGTGTGCTGAGATCCTAAAGGTAATTTTCTATGTCTATTTTTCCTTTGGAATCTTTCTGTTGAACATCTTCATTATAAATATAAGCGCAGACTTTTGTTCTGAACCTAAACTCTCAGTATCATTTGAAAGCAGTTTTGTTTTCTGGATTCCTTACAGGTATAGCTGGTGTTTAAAGCATGGTTTATGAGTATGGCTTCTAGCTTTGCCGCTTGACAGTAATAGGGCAGGAGGGAAAAATAGGGGAAAGTATG
>JBCJKH010041150.1:0-24824 GCA_039877255.1 Loriculus beryllinus | reverse complement strand
ATGCATGGTATGCAGTATGGAAGGTACAGATGCCCACTGGTCCCCTGTATGCTTTCATCTACACATAAGTATGCCTAACCTACTTTACACATCTTTGAGGGTGAAAAATTCCAAGAATGACCTATTTTCAAGTCCATCTGATTGCTGCCTTTGCAACTGCCCCTTTTTCTTGAAGGAGGAAAAGCCAAAGAAAGGCTCAGAATTGATGAGCAGGGGTCCCTGCACTAGCCAAGTGAGTCTGGGCAAAGATAAGGGTACAGGCAGAATGGAACGGAAGAAACTGAGCAGCCTTCTGAAAAGGTATTGAGATGGCACTGGGATGCCAGGGGTGGCTGTGAAGTGCTCATGTATGCTGGTGAGGAAACTTTGGGATTTATACCTGCAGGTATGATAGCTGAATGGAAAAGTGCTGTGTTACCACAGTGAATTTCCAAAGCTTTTTACCAGACCGTGTTTCTAGCAGCACTGAAAATAAGACTAGACTGAAGCAGATTACAGCAAGTTAAAATCAACAGAGTGCAGCTATTTAACAATAGTAGGGGACACAGTTCAGCATTTCAGCTGTTGCAAAGTGCTGTGGTTGTTTTAGCGTGTGTGGAGGGGGAAAGAATTGGTGATGAAATGACACTATTTTAAAGTGTTTTTTCTTTTCTTAGGACATCTGCTGGGATGGCTGGTCTGGTCTCTCTGACAGGCTCTCTGAAGAGTAAATGGCTGGATGAGGATCATGAGGATATGTTTGTGTGTGCGAAAAATAATATTTCCCTAAGGAGAAGGACTCTGAAAAACAGGCATTTTCTTTTTTTTTATTTATTTTTTTTATAAGGCTGATATGAAAATACTATCTATGCCTGAATCTTTCCTGCATTTCCCTAGAAACATCCATCTGAACTGGCCAGTTTCACACACGTATGAGAGAGGTGGTAGATGCCTTTATGATACTGATTTCAAGAAACCCTGGGCCACAAGAAGGAGAAAACCAGTGTTAAGCTTTCTTTGGAGCATGCTCTTTGTCAGATACCAAAGAATTAAATCATAAGGTGAAGTCTGCTGTCTCTCCTTAGCAGAAACAAGTAGAGGAAGATCCTTTCTTATTAGGGGAAATATCAGGATTAAAAGGAGAATGCTGGAAAATATGTAAGTTATCTTCTCCAGGGTTTCTACTCATGGCTAAGAGAGGGTAGGAAAGGATGTATGACTTGCCTTCAACAGTAATGCCCAGGAGCCTCAGACAAAGCTCACATTTATTTTTTAAATTTTAATTATTCTTTAAACTTTGGATGACTGCATATTTCAGAATACTCTGAGCATCCTATTAGGAAATGTGTTTATGGAGGACAGGTTGTTTTACAGGGGCTTTTTAGTGAGATACAGAGGAGCAGTGTCCAGAGGATGAGATATGTTGAGGACTTTAAAGTGCAATTGAGCCGAATGCCATCAATGCTCACAAGTGCACATAAATGGTTATGTAAGAACTTCAGACTAATGAACAGAAAGTGCTTGTTTGTTTGTTTTTTATAAACAAAGAATGCTGAAGGAAAATTAACATGATTGAGGAAAATAAGATGAACTTGAATATCTTGCTGCAGTAAATTGATTTTGTCAGCTTTAATATATGTGCCAGTGACATTTCAAGTATAAATGAGGACTTGAGAAACTCTTATATTTGAAGATGGAAGCTGATGAAATGTGATATTCTTCCTGTATTTAAATGAGACTTAACTACTACTTAAATCCTAGCTGATCAATCATTTCTGTAGCTTAACATTCTTGAATTTCTCCATCAATTTTGATTGTTTATTGTCCTGTAAACAACTTCACTGAATTGCTTTTGGTCAGCATCATTAGCTTTGGATGCAGGTACAAATCAGGTTCTCTACATTAAGAGAAAAGATGACCATATTTTGCAAACAACAAATAAATAGAGAGAAAATTCATCTTCACTATAAACATTTCCAAGTAATTTGATGATAACTTTTTTTGCTAAAACAAACAAGGCAACTCAAAATATTGTATTACATGTATGTTGCCTCGGTATGATACCTATATGGAGTACTAGTTACTAAAGATTTTCCAGGCCTGCTCTATTAAGTTCAGTTTGGGTTTCACTGATTGTGAGACACCATGTTTTCACAGATATTTTCTTTGCATTTATAACACTATTCATGTCTCTGAAGAGAGACAGGGAGGGGGTAAATATCTGGTACAACTTAAGTGATTGCACTGCTTTGTGGTACAGAATAAAAGCCTGAAGGTTTTCAGCATGCAGTGAGTAGATCAATGTGTATTAGGAGCAGACAGAGCCTCCCGGGTTATCCATGCTCATCCCTGCAGGCTGTAAGTTGTGAGTGATTCTGCTACATGTCCTGGTAGTTAGACTTTTTTTCCCCCTCCTGCAATTAAGTCAGGGTATGGGACTATTTTGGAATCACGGTGATTTTTTACTGCTTTGTAAAGAGAAGTGCATGTAAGTTGAAGGAGTGTGTGTTCAGGTAGCCTCATTGGGCTGTAAATACTGTACACAGAGATCACAGTCCTATCCTGTTCAGTGCCATCTCCCTCCTGGACATCACTGTATCCTCTGCCCTGCTTCAGGTAAGAGAGATATGATTAGCAAATTATGGCTTTTCAAAATGTGCTTAACTACAGTATTAGCTTTGTCTGAGACAAAGGGAGTGGCTCAGGTGACAGACCTGGAGGTGGGTGATCCACAGCAGGGAGCAGAAGTGGCTGCCCCGACAGGGAGAAAGAGGGTAGGTGAAGGATTGTAACCTTTCCAGACAACAAAGCTGCCACTGAGAACGGATGTGCAAATAAGTTCCATGAGTGCCATAAGCCACGTTCACTTTTCTTTTGAGGCAAACTACAGTGCATGCCCAGTGCAAAGCAGTTTTTCATTTCAGCACATACAAATCTGCCAGCCAAATGTACAAAGGGAAACTTTCCCTAACAAATCTTTACCTAAGAGCAGGATCTGTCTAAGGCATTGACCTACTGTCTCCAGAAAACCATGCCTCCTGCACAGGCAAATGGAATTAAGAATTAATTCCCAGCACAGCACTTAGGACACTGTTTAAATCTGAAGCACTTATTGTTAGGCCCTTTAATTTGGATATGAAAATGGGACTGCCCATTTAGAAACTACAAACTCCTTGGTTTTGAGTGTTCATCTCTCACGAGAGAGGATTGCTAACCCCACCCACAAGCTTTCTGATCCCTAGATATTGCTGTCTTCCAGGGCAACTGTTTTGACATGTTAAGTTGCCAAAAATAAAGAGGAGGATAGTTCTGCTGCTTGGCACAGGCTGTGGGTTTCTGCCCAACTTATTCTTCATGCTCCCAAGGGAGGTTGCAGCAGGTATCCTTTGACAGAATGGGAGAGTTGAAATGCTCCTGGGACCAGATGCACCCAACTAGAAGTTCTTAAATCTGAACCTCATTTAACCAAAGTTAAATGAGGATTTTCATCTTGCATTCTCTGTACACAGCTCTCCCTGTGCTGTAGAGAAAGCTTAAAGCTAGGTTAGATGAACTGGGCTTGTTGAGAGTCAAGATAACACACTGAGCCCAGGACAAGGCACACAAGCAGCATGTTCTTTGCTCTGCAGGCCATTTCTAATTACTAGAGCTATTCACTCCTCTTAAGCTACTTATTAAAATGATTAGCTTAGAGCTTTTCTGCTACAGAGGGGTCCTAGAAGAAGTCTTTTATTTGCAGTGGCTTAACATTAACAAACAAATTCCCTGTCCCTGCTCTTTACAATGATAATCTAACGAGAAAGACAGCATCTGCCATAAACAGTTCTGTGCTGGTTGCTTTCAGTAAGACTTCTATTAGATGAAAAGATGAAATGAGGTTTTGCTCCGTTAATTGAAGGAGGTAACAGAAACTGGCTTGTGAACAATGAACAATTATGCTGGGAATTAACTTCCAAGGAGAAGACAGACTCTTTTGGAATATAACCATATGGAAATTAATGTCAGGCAAATGCATAAGGTTTCCCACAATCACACTGAAGTCAACTCTAGAATGCTTGGTTTCCCTTTCCAGTTGAGTTAGAAGTTTGTACTTCTAGCAAAATTTTAACATGTCAGGTCTTTGCTCAGTATAAGCACATGGACACATGGATTTTATGGCCTTCACAGTATTGCTGCTGATTTCTTTTTTTTTCTTTTTTTTTTTTTTAAGAATAGAGGAAAAAGGAAAAATTGGGAAAAAAGAGGCTAATTAGAGAAAACAGTCTTAATTTGGAAGCCACAGGTACCACTTTTATAAGCTTTTATTGAGCTCTTGCCCACAGTAAATTTATACAAGCTTTGGCTAGATGGTAAATTTCTGTTTGCTATGACCTGCTTTAAATAGAGAGCTTTCAGCACTACTTTGCTGACAGCTAAAGGTACAGATGAGGTAATAAAACCAACAAGTCCTGGGAAATGCCCACTCAGTTGGAAAAACATTTCCTTGGATCCTTTGTATTTTTGGATCTGTGTAAAATAACTTTTATTGTTTTACTGAGATGCTTGGTAGCTACACCACTGTGGATTTAAGAAGAGCTGTTACAAGTTTTGGTTCTTCAGCTCTCTGCTGCCTTCTATCTTGCTAGTCAGGTGTTTCAGACCTCTTTCAAGAAGACTGGCAGTTAATATCACAATTTCATCTCGCAGCTCCTGGCCAGCCTACTGGAAGGTTTCACTGAAGAGAATTGAATGCTGATTGAACTGAACAACCTGAATTGAATAAAGCTTGACCTCTATACACCTGTCAATTGGATAGGAGTCACTTATGTGAATTACTATTAAAACAGTAAAAATCAAAGCAATGCAATTACATTTACAAATTGTGGTTGTATTTCATAAAGGTATCTAATTAGATGACTAGAATGTAGTGCTGTGGCTTGCATAGTGCTGAGGCTGACCCTGAGTAAACCTGACAGCCTCACTTTTCAGCAGGGTCAGTTCACACTGAATATGATGGATGCATGGGTTGCTCTCTGGCACAAGCTCCCCTAAGAGTGCTTCTTGTGAAGGACAAATTTTAATGTCCCAGGACTGCATGTTAGCAGCAACACATGTGATTCTACCCCATTGGAAACATGAATATTCTGCCATGATCTCCAGACTTAGATCGAGACATCTTCACCCACCCTGTCCAAACTACACAGCAAGTTTCTTATCTCTGGAGAGATAAGAAATGCCTCTTATTTCCAGGAGCTTCAGCTGGAAGGCGGACGGCCCAACATATGTTTCTTCCTCGACCTCAGCTGCTGAGGAAAAAGTTCTGCTAAAGCTCTTAGCTGAAACCAGTCACAGTCTAGCATCTCTGGCATTAACATTTGGAGATCCTCAATTAGGCCTCTGATGTTACCCTAATGACTAACACATTAAGAGCACAGCAAACCCATGTGCAAGGGAATTAGCTGCCTGAAAAGCACTGTGAAAATCTGGTCACATACGTCTTTTATTAGGTACCCAAGAGCTACAGCACAATTAGTAAATGCTTACTGTCTCTTCATTTCCATACCATCACTGTAAAAGTAGAATAAATTGCACCTGCTGGATGAGGACATGGCTTGGTTGAAAAAGGTAGGAGATCCCTGTATGAAGTTTTGGGGTAAACTTGTTTTACTTCTTGGAAAATGTGCTCAAGTTGCGAGGAAAGCAGTCTTGGCATAGGATGGAGAAGGACCAGTGGCACCCCCCTTGTGCCATTGTAGAACTGCAAAGTTGTATCCATGTGGAGAAAACAAACAAACAAACCAAACAAAACTTATCACTGCTAAATGTTGAAATCCACCCTCATCATCAGAATGGCAGTAATACCATCTCCCAGGTAAACTGAATGCTGAAGAAAAGCTCAGCCGCTGAACTTAATTTCTCCACTGATGAAGGAGTGAGTTTCATTTATGAACAGAACAGCTGTGCTTCCCTGAAATAACGCAGGGGTCAGTCTTCCCCATGAAGAAAGCTATTATAGCACGGCACTTATTTTATTGGGATACTGTGCTCTTTCAAAAAGTCTACAGGTCAGGCTTGAATCTCAAAAGCAGAAGAGGTAGACAGATAAATGAAGTAGAGATAGTAAAGAGCTCAGCAATAACAGATGGAATGAGCCCAGGCTCTGGAGGCAATTCAGAAGAAATAATCAAGTTGAAAAGTTGCACTAACGAAGACTTATTGGAGATGCAGACAAAACTAAATTCAGTCAATGTTTTTCTTTTTTTTTTTTAAATGAAAAGTTCAATTAAGATTTCCCGACCTTAAAAAAAAAAAAAAAAAAAAAAAAAAAGCTGTTTCGGCAGTTTCTTAAAAAAAAGCACCCAAGCATCTTCATGCACAGCACTGTAACTACTATAATGGCAAGAAACATTTGGTGGAATGTTTGTAACATCTCAGCAGAGACTGGAGATGAAATTGATTTGAGGAAATGATAAATGTCCAGGAAACTCTGTTTCTGTAATGGAATGACTTAAAGGGCAGCAAAGGAAAAGATGATCAAAGACAGATCCTTTCTTAGTAAGCACAAATGTGAAGAAAAGATAAGAAGAGTGAACAAGTGTCTGATTGCCTTTTACAATGAAATTATTACTCTGTGTAATCATTAGATATGAATGAGGTCTTTTAATCACTGTAGCTAAGTCTGGTCATTCCCCATCAGGTGAGTTTTGACAGAGGTGTTAGAGTAATTTCTTTAATATTAATAAAGGTATTCCCTCCCTCACGAGGTAACTTACTGTCAGTTTTGACTCACAGTCTTGGGAGAGCAATGGGATGATGGGTTTTGTCAGCTTTTGGTCATTTCCTTTGGCTAGTGAATGAATGATGACATCCTTGTTACTTTGAAATTACTAACGGAGCAGCAATTTATACTTGCCTCTCTGAGTTACCTCTGTGCAAAACTCACCCTTCATCCCTCATGTTATTTAATTTTGCATTCCTATAATACAGTTTGTGAAAACTTGAACCCTGAGTCATGCCTGTATTCCAACAGTCAGACCACACAACAAGTTAAGCATATATAGTCCCAGTTTGTGGAGTCATGGGATTACACTGCTCTTTCTTTGACTTTGAGGAGATACTGCAAGTTCCCAGCTCTCACGTCTGTGCTGGCAACCTTAAAAAAAAAAGTGATCATGTACATAAATAAGTCAATTACTTCCCAATATTGCAGACAGCCTAAAACCATAACTCTGAATGTGGAACTTTCCCTCTATTTTTTTAATAGCACCTCAAAACAATAATGGGAATAGAGAGGGGAAGAAAGAGGAGATGAGGCAACTTCTTATCTTTAGCACCTGGGATGAAAATAGTAGTCTGGGCAAATGATTGCACATAAGCCAGTAAAAGTAAACCTGGATACTAGCTGTGCTGTAAACTGGCATCAAGGTTGCAGCTGGATTCCTAAGCCACCAGCAGTGTGTTCCAATGTGAAATGTAGATATAGGGATCTTTTACATATTCCATACTGATACAGCTGAACCCCTAAATGGCTAAGTTGTCTTGGGGTTTAATTTACCATCATAGGCTCCTGTCCATATTTGAGCTCTTTCCTGGTGGTAACCACTGATGTTTCAGGTACTAGTGGACTTCTAGGTGCTATGGTCTCATGCCTCATTTTTGTCTTTCCACTTTTCAGCTGCTTGGCTACTCCCTACAACTGGCTTCTTCAGCATTTCTGCACCATGTTATGTCAGTGTGTATTTCCATATCTGGACATTGTTGATGCATATGACAAAATGAGTATCTTGTGCAGCCCTCTCTTGGGCCTTTGAATGAGACACATGCTGATTACTAAGCTTTTATCCAACTCCTATTCAGTTTCATTCTCAAATGCCTCATTACATCGTTTGCACAGCCACACTAATCAGACATGATACTTCTCATGGTTTCCAAGCATCACTTCAGCCTGCTCCACTTCATTGAAAAACCTCTCCCTCATTATGCCAATCTCACCACTGCCTTCCCTGAAGCTACCTTCAGTATTTCCTGCACATCACAGTCCTGACTGGGCACCAAACTTGTTTACTTCTATCCTGTAGTGGAAATGAGTGAGAGATATAATGGACATTGACTCTGCATTATAGGCATTTGACATTTTCTGATAAGAGCTCCCTCTATTAGCTACTGAGTAATAATACTGGAGAAAGAGCTACCCCCTCTGAAAAACTGTGAAATTATCCTAATAAAATCAGCAATAAGGTCTAGTATTAAAACAGCATACATCTTTCTCCTGCATACAGATAAAGTGCAGATCTGTGGCTTGAAAACTGACCTTAAAGTGTTATCTGTACCTTTTCTTAGGGTAGTGTTCCTTTTTTATTAATTCTTTTGAAGCATCAGCTGAGAAAGTGAAAATGTTATGAAAGAAGTGCAATACATAAGTATTCAGTTGATTTGAGGTGCAGAACACAGAAATTATGTAATTCTGGATACTGCTTAATTAAAAGGATTATTGTCAGCAATGGTTTCCAAGGAGGAATTTCCAATCTTCACTGAAAAATGAAATGTACTGGTAGAGAGCAGTACTTTTCTATCACAAAAAAATAATAGCAGCTCCCCTGCTTTACCTGACAGTTTGCTCCTAAGATAATTGTTCTATTTTGCATGGATGTGCAGAGATATTTTCACTGCTGAGCACAAAGTTGCCATGTATGTTTACTAAGTACTCACAGTATGAAATATCATATATGGTAGAACCCTGTAGATCATGTACCATAAACTAATTACTTTTCCATCCAGATGACAGATGAAAGTAATTATTTTGGGAAGGCACACTGCGACCTCGGAGATCATAGTCATATCACAGCATTTGGAACCAGATTTTCTCTTATGGTCATATTTTTTTCCCTGAAGTCAAAATCTTTCAATCTTAATTCATAAGTAATAATTATTTCCCCAGTGTTAACGTTTTAACACATCATCTCTAAGCTACATACACTAAAGCAGACCTTGCAAATGCATTTAAGTGTGACACACTTCTGCAAAGTTGAAATCTACAATCAACCAAACAAAAAAAATATTGCTTTAACTTGTTGCTCTCACATAGACTTAGAATTGGACTTCATTTTCACTATCTTTGGCAGGCTATTATTGAGGCTATCCAGGAAAGTTAGAGATCTAAATCCATCAGATAGTTTTGGAAGCCCAAAAGAATTTTAAAACTGTGAATCCCAGCTCAAGGTTTTATTATTATTCATCCACTCGTGGAGCTACCCAAAATTAGATGAAATGAGATGACTCTTCTGTATACTGACATCAGAAACTGAACCAGGGTGAGCTAAACCTGGGAGTTCCTGTACATTAACCTACACAATATCATGCTTATCAATGCAGCAGTGCCATGTCCATTACCCAGCACAGGAAACAACACTTCAATGCAGAATCTATAAAAAAAAGTCAGGGAAAAACCTTTGTGCCATGATCTCTGCACATTACTGTGTTCAGGAATGGGACATGTTTCTAATCTTGAGTTTCTGCTGAAGTTATTTTTGTGTGTATTTCTGTGAGAGCTTCAGGAAAATAGTAGATGGTGTAATGTATGTGAATGTGATATGTTACTAGGATGCTGGTTTTATCCTCCTTTCTGTCTCCTGGTCATTCATTCTTTATTTTCTGCCACATTGTAACTTTACATGCTGTTTTTACATGCTGCAATTTAAGTCTAGCTCAGGCATGAAGAAGAATTTAAGTTCTACTTCTTCATCAAAAATTTTAGTCGTGTCCAGCTCTTAGCAACTGTTATTATTTCTAGCAGCATTTATTCATAGAACTAGATTTATTAATATTTTCTATTAAACTATAAATAAAGGTTTCTTTTATTTCCAAGTAAAGCCCCTAAGATGTGCAGTGTGAGTGCCTGTAAAATACATGAAATGAGAAAATAGTTAATCTGGATGTAGCAGCCAACACAGTGTGAAATTCAACTCTGTACAGCAATGGCATAATTCTATAACATTCCTGCTCATTATATAGATAAGCTGTTTAGCTACAGTTCTGTTCCAGTTATGTCAAAATCATGTTGTTCTAATTTCTGTTAACAGAATGGCTAACTTTCCCACTAAGTTTTGTTTTTGTTAATACAAATACTGTTGCTAGGTTTTGAGCAGTTGGGCCTAAAAATAATTGCAATAGCTAATAAAATTCCCCCTTCCTGAAGAAACACTGCTAATGTTTTACTTTTGGAAGAAATTCATCTAGTGAGGAGTGGCAGGAGTGAAATTAATAAACCTCATGAAACAGAAAGAATTAAATAAAATTAATGAATTGAAAAGCAGGAGGGAAAACATGTATTTTGTGCAGTCTTGAGCATCTCTGAAGCTTCCCTGCAGAGTTGTGAGCAAAAGAGGGTGGGGATGGACATGTAGGCTAGCAGAGCTGCTTTTTCAGGTGTGCTTGGTTCTCAAAGGCTACAGCTCATACTTTTGTTATGCCTGGAAGGTCCAGAGTCTCATTCCCAAATGAACAGCATTTCTTCTTGGAATACAAAATGAAGCTTTTCAGTAATGTAAAAAGGAAATTAATTTCAGGTCATTTCAGCTTAAAACCAAACAAATGAAGCCCTTAAGTAACTGAGTGCTTCTATCCAAGTTCATTTTACCTAATGCTATCCAGATAACAAAGCTCATCAGACCTTCCATTGAAATTCTTATTTGTGGAAAAAACACCTTGGAACAGTTTTGTGAGTAGCAGAACTGATAAAACACTAATTCCTTTTTTTTTTTTTTTTCATCACCTCTCAGGCTGCTGTGTATTATAAAATTAATCTCCCTTCCAGACCTCTCTTTAATGCCAGGTAATGCATTGCCTGGCAAAGGTTATAATTCATCTAGAGCGTCGCCCCTACTGATTGCTCCACCTGATCATGTTGATGGTTAGCACAATGTGAAACAGCTGAGTGTTTTTTCTCCTTTAAATAGAGCACCATATAGCTGCTAGCTTTAGTGAAATCTGGGAGTGCTAAATTGTTCTTATGGATTGGTTTGTTTTGGTTTTCTTTTTTTCCTCCTGGAAATTCAAAAATAATATTGGGTGAGATGGATGGGATTGTTTCAGAAGTGTCACACGATTATAAGGAGTTTGTGGTTATCCTAGAGGTAAGAGAAAATGCTGACTAGCTTTTCCCCTTCTCTTCCTATTGTATAACACAATGTAAGATCTGTACTAATGCTGAGACCAAAGCTCATACAAAAAATTTCCTAGGTCTTTAATGTATGTGACACTTCTTCCTAACCATCTCTGTGTCTCCAGTAGACTTTCAGACAACTAAACTCACCTAAGATCTTTGTTTTTTGTTTGACAACACCAGGTAAGGTGAAATCCAGGTATAAATTTGTATTTGATGTAAAGAAGGGTATGTCTCAAACAACTCAAATCTGAATCTAGTGTATGATTCAGGTTTACTCAAAAAGAAAGCTAACTGTGAGTGCTATCAGATTTAATTGATGATAGCAATGCATTTGATTTTAATGTAATTTCTACATCCTGCAGTGAGGTTTTTTAGGTCTTTTCTAATTTCTTGCTCTTTGGCCTCCCCCAGGTTCAGTTCTTTGGCCTACAGAAATAATTTGAATGTCTCAGATAACTTTAATATATGTGAGCAACAACAGTGCTAATGCATCTGCCCACTCTTGCAAATTGCTCCTAAAGTTTGGCTTAACTTGGAATCCTTTAATATTAGCCCTTCTGCTGTTTGCTGTCAAAGTGACTCTTGCTGCCTCCAAGGCTGAAGTACAGTTTCTCACTTGGACTGGAAATTGGAAAATATGAAAAACAGGTTTTCTTTTACTGTTTGTTTTACTTTGTCCCTAGATCTGTCTCCACCGAAGTTGTTTTTGATGTCTTTGCTCGTTTTCCACTCTATTTTGACATCCCAATCACTTTGCTTGAAAGCTGCAGGTATTATGTATCCTTCCTCCCAGAACTTCAACTTTCTTCACCTTAGCTACCAGGAGATTACCAGAAGCCTGCTTTGAAATTTAAAACTATTTCTATTTCTTGGTCATGGCCATGTCTATGATTTGTTGACTCATTCCTCTTCACAAGCTGCATGATCTAGTGATTAAATGAAGGTAACTGCCATAGGCTTTACTTCTGTTTAAGGGGCAGAGAGATAAGGTCTATTGGGCTCAAAAGGAGGATAAATGTACCTATAGCCTGAGATTAACTTCATCCAGAACATGTTTTTAGTGATGTTATTGTGATACTTCAGTCTGTAAGTGCTACCTGAGCTACCCATGCTGTCTGAAGTGGAGAAAAGCATTCCTGATCTCTGCCCATGTTAAAATCCCACCTCATCCAGCACATTATACTTGGAAAGCCCTGAAGACCAGGACAGAGGCAAATGTTTATTCACCTCTGGGGTAGCGCCTTATTAATAAGATGGCAATATGTGATTGTGACTAACTAGTAAGCCCTTACAATGGGAGAAGTTTTAGTGAAGCCAGACAAGTACAATGTGCCCACGAAGCTCAGGGTATAATGCAGGGTGTGACTGAGCTGTTCCAAAGGAAGCTGAGCTCAACGTAGAGGGGACTAGAGGGTGGCCTTTGTTTTAGTTAAAGGACTATCAGCAATTGAGTGGATCAATTGGTAGTGTAAATGTTTGTCCCTGAGCTCCTTAAAAGAGCATGACTGTCTCCCCGAGTTAGCAAACCAGTATGGGGGAGTAAATCTGTGGTTCAATCCAACATATAGTAAAAAAAATAGACAACTAGCAAAATAACTTCAAAGAGAACAATGAAATTGAGCTGGCTTCAGTCTGGGTATTCCTTCCTCTCATCTGGGAGATGGTTGGTGTCACAACAGTGTATTGCACAGATCAGTAGTGGGAATCATGTTGTTATTGTGATTGGACTGTGTATTGAAATTACTATATTTTGGTAAGTGCAATTTACATTTGTGTTACTGTTGTCAATGTATTTTTGTGTCACTCTACTAAATTAGAAGTCCCACATAACATTAACTATCTTCAAACACTACATACCTGTTAAATGTTGAGTGTTGGACTGACATTGGTGGGTGCACAGTTATGAGACTTGAGAATTCAAGTTTTTTCTTGCTTTTGCCACTGAACTACTCAGTGTCACTTTGCTTCTCTTCTGTTTTGTGTTCTTAGCTCTCAGTTTTGCCACAGGATAATTTTGGCAATATCCCAGTTATTGTCTAAACCAGCCTAGCTAATTTAAATATACCTGTAATCTGAATACTTCAGGGAAACATAGACATAATTTTATAAAAATGTTTGTATAACACAACTGGACCCATGTGAGGATTTATACTACCCTGGCTATGTAGGCAAAAGTCATATTTCTAAGTGGCATGTTTTATGAAGCCAGTCTTCAATTGTACAGCAGTAGCATCTAGTGTAGTAACGCTGAGTACACGTTGTTAGTCACCAGCTAGATAACACGCTTTTTGTTCAGAGGGCTGTTTAGGTAGCAAGAAGTGATGTATCACTCCCTCTTGATCTCCTTGAACCTGCGGGTTGCTGCTGTCATTGTGTTCTACAGCTCCCAAGCCCTTCTCTGCAGTCACCTTCTCTGAAGTAAGTGGGTTTTCAACTTGCCATCAGAGTTCATGAGCAAAGCTTATGTTGTGGTACTGCCAGTTGAACCTGTTGCTGAAGGCTGTCAAAGTAAAGGTCACTCCATTTGCTGTTTCCTTTTTTATCTTTATGCCCTGAAAGGCAGGCTCAGGATTTAGCCTTAACAAAAAGTTCAGTGACATTTTTCTGGAATGTTCTTGGTTTCATACAGGAATAGTTCAAAGCCAGATTTGGTCTCTAGCTGCATACAACATGAGATACAGAAAACTTCTCTCTCTTCTCGTTGGGAATAAGCTAAAAAGATTCCATATCACATCTGTAGGATGCCTAATTTGCTTAATGAGAAAAGCTAAGCAGAACTATGTTTTGGATGAGAACAAGAGGCTTGCATATATGAGACAGGGAATATGCACACATAAAGGTTAAAGATGGAGCATTCCTTTGAGGGCAGACATACAGTGCTCAATACAGTCCTTAAAGTCATATTGTATAAGCAGGAGGGCAAAGGGGCACTAAGTTCTCTTACTTTGCCTTCAGATGATACAATATAGTGTCTGGATACATCCTGGAAACTTATAATTAAAGGTCTTTGTAGAATATGTGAGGGTTCTTGCTTGAGCTTCCTGCATAATTCTCAGTGAAACGAAAGTTTCCTTTGAAAATACGTGAGGCAGTGATTCTGTCTTCCCTGTGTACTAGAGCTCCAGCAGAGCTGCCAAAGCCTGATGTTGTTGAAGGGATCTAATACTTGAAGTACAGCATGATCAAATAAAATATTCAGAAACCAAGCACAGCCTTAGGCTCATTTAATTTTAAGCAAACAAATAAAAAACTGTAAGGGCTGATCAGGCAGCTAGAAATGGCACAGGGAAAACAGCACAGAGAAGAAAGCAAACCTTTGACTCTGGAATTTGAGGCACCCAGAAGTAACTTCCATGGCAAGAACAGGGCATGGATAGCATTTGACCCAAGCTTATGGCTCACCCTCTGGTGGCCTCTTTGTTTTAGAAGCTGCAGAGCATGCTATCCAGAGCTGTCTGCTCAGAACATTTTCTTTCAAATTTACTGGTATGGGTGGACCTGAGTGTAAAGATCTGTTGCACCTGTAAGGGCTGCTTCCAGATGTGGGGTTAGTGTGTCCTCATGTCCATCCATTGTGAAGAAGGAAGGCACAGATAAACCTCTGTGGAGTCATTTGCAACTGCCAGGACATCCCAAATTGTAATTGTGAACTCATCTCCAACATTGGTGCTGTACGAAGAGATGCAGACTCTCTAATGTTTCTGCTCAGAAGGGGAACATGTGCTTCTGATGTGGACCCCTCGGAGGGCCTTTGTGATCCCTTGCTGTCTTCCTGTATTTCTCCTTCATGCATGCCTGCTATCCAGAAAGCAAATGCAGAAGCTAAAAAGGGGCCTGTGTCTGTGAGCAAAACATGTACCTTCTTCAGGTGCAAAGTGGTCTTATTGCTTGGGCTGTGTTCCCTGCTCTCATCTTCCCCCCTTCCCCCCCCTTCAAGTTTGTGGCTTAAGAGTTGCCTCTGTCTTAAAGTTCCTTTGCAATGGTGAGCTTTCTTGTCCAGCTGCCTTTCTAGACAAAAATTTTGTCTTTGATCTTCAACAGAAACTGAACAAATTAATTAACATCTTAAGTAAGTTTCTTTTATTTTCTTTTTCCCCCTAAGTCAGATTGAAACTTTTTTGGGAGCAAATGCTCCTCCAATTATTACATCTTTTTATGCTGCTCAAGCTTTCCCATCTTTGTATAATAGGATGCAGAGCTGGGAATAAAAGATTGCTCCTATCAATTTCAGTTTGACCTTCTCTTTACCATACTGCCATTGAAAGACTTTCACCGTCCCTGCAGTTGACTGCAGTATAAAATCACTTGCTGCTTTAAGTGCTCTGCTGTTTTTCTAGAGACTCAGCAATGAGTAGAGTTGGTTCAAACCAGGAAGTTGCTGGGCTGCAAAACTAGAATAGAGTAAGGAATTTACCCCATAAGGACACAGAGGACAGGGACATTTGTTTCCAAGATTTACATTTAGTCTGTTGCTACCCAACTAGATGGTAAAGGACAAAACATAATATCACACCTTGCTCCCACACACAGGGTTTTTTTTCTGAGCACAGCAATAAGTATTAGCCTAAGGTAGGCTGAGAAAAAAAAGAGGACAAACTGGTGTGAACAGTCTCCCATTAGGGCTGCTGGCACTCAGGATTTTATGATCTCAGCTGAAGGTCAGCTTAGGGTCTTGTCTTCTTAGCACAGGTGTTTCAGTGATGCTCTAAGCTTTCATGATTAAAACAAGGCAGTCCTCCCAAATCCACATTTCCCAACATGCTAGCTCTGTAAGAAGTGGTAAAACATGTTTTCCTGGTACCAAAGGACTTCAAAACTGCTGGGCATTTTTAAATTGCATGCTGCTGATCTTCTTTCACTATGTGAAACAGTAGCACTTCCGACTTTGTAGACAATGGGCGTCTTATAACTGCTGTGTTAAAAGCAGAGTTATGCCAAAGCTGAGCTATTCTGAAAATCCCTTCTTGAGCTCCCAGGCTTTAATCTCCTGGTCTTGCAGCTAATGCCCCATACATCCCTTCAGCCCCTCTCTTGCTGTAAAAGAAGTGATTCATTTGAAAAAGCTTGTGCCTCAAACATGAAGTGATGTGGGGATGAATGAGGAGGGCTTACATGGAGTTGGAAGTCACCCTTGCATTTTTTCACTTTATTGTCATAGTAACAACAATCTGTCCTTTGAGTAGTCAAAAATGAACACTATGTGCTAGATATACTTTACTGAGAAGGATGTTGCATTGTTCATCTGAAGGATAACAAGGCACGAGAAATAATCGCAGTGACTTAAAAAACTGAAAGTGTGATTTTGTGTATAGTTCAATTTCTGGTTTGCATTTCACTGTGTACCAGTGGCAGGAAAAAAGACATAATTAGTGCCATAAAGCATGGACTTCCAATCTCTTGAGAAACACAGTAACTCCTTGTAGAGTTTTAGTTGACATGGTGATATTTCAAAGCAGCAATATAAGATCCTGGAAGCCATGGTAACTCTTACTGTACAGACATATAATGTAAAGCACCCTGTGGTGCTCTGTTGACAAGGGGACTCAAACCTACAGTCTTTGGCTATGAAAAGTACAGGTTCAGTGGCTGAAATAATTGTTCTATTATGCAAGTAGATGCGTCAGCTTCTGCATGGTGCTTAGTACAGGCAGGTTACGCTTTGAAGGGAGGCAATATGCCATGCCTCTGAAACTGCCCTAGATTCCTCCCGTCCCAGGGTAGAAGAAGCAGTAGGATTTGGTCAATCTCTCCCTGCTGGTCTGTGAATGGCAGCAATTTCCTTTCCTCACCCCTAAGCATCCAGAGCCCTTAGGCAAAGCTTTCGAATGGGATATTAACTCTGTCAGCTTCAAGAGAAACTTAGATAATGGACAAAGTATGTGGTGACATTGGAGCTGCCTTTCTGGGAAGTATCTGTGATATGAAAGTCTGCCAGGGGCAGATGGCAGTGCTACCTAGCTGCTGTTTCTGTGCACATGAGAATTACCTGTACTGCTAAGAGCTGCCTTTCTGCAAAGCTGCTATCACAAGGGTCAGTCTGTTGATGTACCAGCTATACCTCGTGGAGGAAGATGGTCTGCCAGGTGCAAATTTGGAGTCCTGCACTCTATGCCAAACTCCCCTAGAGGCTTGCAGTGTTGTGTGACTTTCTGCTCCCTGTTTGGGTCAGGATTTTATACTGACTCCACTGAAAAAGCCAGGCTTTCAGCTAGAGAGGTTTTTGCGGCAGGGATTTTGTCTGAGAGTGCTGGGCAAAAATTTAGTGGGGCCTTGATCTTGATTAGAGCTTTTAGATGCTAAACCAATATAAAGGTTAGCAATAATAACTCATTACAGCCACACTAGCAAAGCTGTTCTCACAGAGGCTCCTAGAAGAAATTTTCTCTGAAGTGTATCTGACCTTCTCAACTCCTCCTTCTAATGCAGGGCTGTAATTCCAAATCAGTTTCTGGTGGATTTGAGCAATCAGCAAAACATTGCAGGCTGGTGAAGCCACCATTGTCAGGGTGGTCCAAGACTTCAGGAATGTACTTATTTAGCCTTAGGCAAAACTATATTGCCTGAGTTGTGGTGTTTCTCACCTTGGGAAAGGTGTTTAATTTTTCCAATAGTATTCAAATGAAGCTGAGTAGCATTAGAGGGTTTTGTCACTTTTTCTTGCAGCACGTGATGGTGAATGGCTAAATGCAGTAATTTCAGATGTTAAGGCTTGTACCAGTTTGAAGCTACAATGACAATACTAGAAGCATCTGTAGATTTCTAAGTTTAGAAAAGACAGCTTGGAATTACTGCGTGAGTTTTTTCTGTTTACTTGTTTGTTTTAGACATATAAAAGTTAGTAAGATGTTTCCAACAAATATGAATCAACCTCTTTTTCAAACATATGGTGGTGGTTGGCTTTATACTGGTGATGCAGTGACTGAAGAGATTCATGCCTCATATGGCATTTTTTTGCGTTCATTGGCTTTCTAAGGTGCATATTTTACTGTTCAGATAATTGCATTTGTGTGCTGTTGTCATGGTTGCATAGGTATGAACTTTGCCATTCTGGGAGATAGAGAAGAAAGCTAACAGCAGATCACTGAATAGGTATAATCACATAAAGACACATGCCTGCTAACGCAGCAGGAGCCTGCACTCTGTGTTCTCTTCAGCCACTCTTCCTCCAGTTCTGCACTCTCAGTTTAAACTATGTTCTTCATTCCCTATTGGGAGCTCCTAGGCTATTTACTACTTACCTAAGTGTTGTTATTGGTAAGAGATAAAAGGAAGAGACAGAGTGGTACACAGACCTTTTGACAATCCACCTCACATCTCCTTACTCCATTTCAGTACAAATCTGTACATGGCTTTCACATTTTTTTTCCTCTCATCATTTCTTCCCAATCCTTTTTTCCTCTACCGTATTTCTCTCTATGAACCTCCAGCCCTTTGACTTTCTTTTCTCTTCTGCTTCCCAGGGACCTCTACTGATGTCTTTCATTACATTCATGTATGCTTTTATGGGGGAGATCAGGTCAGAAACACAGTCTAAGTCAGAATAAGAAGGGGAAGGATTAGAGGACAGCTGAGGAAATGTGAAGGCCCTAGGCTGAACCTAGATCTCTGCAAATACCACATCTGTCTGTCCAGGAGAGTGTCTTCATGATCCTGGATGGTTTTGAGTAAATAGCTGGAGTTCAGTGAACAAGTAGATTCCTCTGTCACCGTTTTAAATCAATGATACTGTTCAGTGAGGCTTTTGGTTCATAGCAGGGCTGCCAATGACTTCTCTGTCTGGACTTGTTAGGCAATTTTGGTTTTGCTTTTAATAACAGAATGAGTATGACTGTAGCAGGACCCAACAAGCGTGGTGTCCTGTGTTGACACAGGTAAGGTAGCCAATGAAGGTGCACTAGCAGTGATACTATCAGCAAGGTTACAAATACTTTTAGTAAGCTGGATATCTGTTTTGGTGGCTGAGGTGGCTGCCCCAGTGTGACTAGTTAGCAAGGCACTTACTGGTGTATGAGAAAACAAACTGGTTCTGCTCCGGGAGCATGTGAGCTTGCAACGCCGTGGTGAAGGAGCAAGAGGTGGAGATTTAGAGCAAGTGTTGAAAGCCTTTCTGGCTTCCCTCATAAATTCATACCTGACTAATATGCCAAAGCCTACCTTGCTGCTATTGTCTCCATCCTGTGTCTCTCAAGGCAGCACAGAGATGTTGGCATCTGCTGCCAAGATACCTCTACTTTGCTGTGTAAATATATTTGTAATGTCTCTGTGGATGTATTTCTTTAAGAACTTGGTTTCTTTGGGTTAGCAAAGCAAGTAATGGGAGTAGCTGTGTCTTACTGTGACTTGGAGGGGAATGGAGAGAGACAAAGCAATTATTCAAGTTAGAATGTGCACAGAACACTTTTATTTTTGTTATTTATTGTTTTATGGTCATGCAAGTTGTGCTGTACTTGGGAGGAGGCAAAGTGAG
This sequence comes from Loriculus beryllinus, assembly GCA_039877255.1. Classification (NCBI taxonomy): domain Eukaryota; kingdom Metazoa; phylum Chordata; class Aves; order Psittaciformes; family Psittacidae; genus Loriculus; species Loriculus beryllinus. Next base: position 5,235 of record JBCJKH010041150.1, on the reverse strand, counting down.
CCATTGGCACAGCTTGTGTAAATCATTACACCTCCATGACACCACTGGATTTATACCAACTTGCTTTTGCTTCATCCTGGCCATCACTTTTTGCATCAAAAGATTGCCATGTGCATTTCAAACATAAAAAATTGGGACAGCGGGCATGATGAGCAACAATGAGGGGATGCAAGAAAGCAACTTGGCTTGCTGCCTGATACAAGAAGAGAAGCTAGATGGATGAGCAGAGCAAAGAAATTATCACCTCCTTTTTTCCCCATCTGAAAAGCTTTGGTAAACATTTTCATAGCATTCTGGCTAATGTTTACATTGTGAGAAGGAAATACACTGGGAAGCAGGGCATGTTTTAAAAGCTTTGAGGTGAAAATAACTTTAAAATTCCTGTTTGCATCAAAATAAGGTGGTTTTTCTTCTTCTCTGCCAGCTTCATGGATAGGTGTATCACATCTTTGGTTTTTTTATTTGAAGGGTAGGCTGTTTAGTGGACAGAAGTCTCTCTCTCACTTCCTCTTTTGCAAGATGTTGCCCAAGTATCCCCTGATGCTGCTTCTTTACTCAAATAGCCATGTATAAAGGCTCAGTGAGGGACTATTAACCTGTTGTTCTGGGTTCAGCCACCCTTTGGAAACAAACATAGGACAATCAGTATTTAGCATTTTTGTATTTTCTTTATGAACTGTGTGAAGTTTGGATAGCCTTCCAGCCTCTTTAGTTATTGTTGTTTTTCCGCTTTCACATCTTTTTGCTTCAGAAATTTCCTATGGTGAGGAAATGTGACTGTGAGAAATCATGGGCATAGTGCTACAGAGAAGCTAGTAAAAAGAATATTTTTAGGGGTAACGTGTGTGAGGATTTCAGGGGATTTGTGTTTGGTTTTTTTTTTCTTTTTTTTTTTTATTATTTTTGTGTGAGGAGGAGGGTAATGCAGTTTGCTGCTTCATGTCACTTGTGGAAGCATCCTGCTTGGAGCCTTTCCCCTCCTCTTCCTTCTTTCAGGAGCCAGGGTAAAGGGGCCACCAGCCCAGGTGTCAGCCACCTCCTTTTGTTGCCATGGTTTCCCAAGGAGAACTCAGCACAGAGTGAGTTGTGGACATCGGGTGTGGAGGGAGAGTTGGTGTGCAGGTTTGCCTTGCTTTCTGCTAATAGGTGCCTCCGGAGTTAGTAATTAGGAAAACTATGGAAGGGGTGAATTATGTGGGTTGGAATTTTGGGGAGGGATGACTTCCTTCACAGAGGGCATGTGTTGTTTGCGGTGTGTTTAAGCCCAGCCACGCAGCCTCTCTCTCACTCCCCCCCTTCATCCCTCCTGCTCCCAGAGGGATGTGGAGGAGAATCGAAAGAACGTAACTCCCACAGGTTGAGATAAGAACAGTGCAGTAACTAAGTTATAACACAAACCACTACTGCTACCACCAATAATAATAAGGATAAGGGAAATAACAAGGGAAGAGAATACAGCACCTCACCACCTGCTGACCGATACCCAGCCTGACCCTGGCAGTGATCTAACCCTTCTGGGTAACTGCCCCCAGTTACTATAGTGGGCATGATGTGCTGTGGTATGGAATACCTCTTTGGTCAGTTTGGGTCAGGTGTCCTGTCTCTGCTTCCTCCCCGCTTCCCCTCCTCCCTGGCAGAGCATGAGACTCAGAAAGTCCTTGGTCAGAGCAAGCATTACTTAGCAAAAACTAAAACCACCGGTGTTTTCAGCGCTGTTCCCAGGTCAAAAGTCAAAAACACAGCACTGCACCAGCTACTAAGAAGAAGAAAACTGACTTCTACTGCTGAAGCCAGGATAGTAGTATAAATGATACCTTGCAAGAGATTCTTTGCTTCCATTGACTAAGAAGAATATTTCTGGACATTAACTCAGACATAAACCCCTTTACAGTGAGGCAAGATTAACTCCACTTCAGCAGCCCCAAATGAGCAAATAATTAGCAATAATTTTCTATTTGCACTCATAAATTAATTATTTATTAAGAAAACTACTTTGTTCAAACACATTATTGGGCATAGATGTCATTAATTTCTTTGTCAGTGATAGCAGCTGTGGGTGAAAGGGATAGAAACCTTCAAACCTTGTGTTTTATCCAAACACAGGAGTTCCTCTTCACATCTTGGGCATGTCTTAGCAGAGTATCATGTTTTAGGGCTTACATGGACTCAGGTATTGAACATATGTTATAGCTTTGTAAAGGGTAATTGGATATGGTGTCAGCCCCATGTTATCATTCGCCTCACTGGCACGTTAAACCTCATTTGTGCAGACTATTGAGGAGAGAGACAAAATCAATACATCTGTACAGCCATGAAGATACCGTGAGCCACCAACATCTGCTTTACAGAGTTAATATAGCAAAATGCATCTGTGTGCCCAGATATTCGAAATACTCAAAGAAAACTGGACATTATGCCTAATAAAACCACAATAAGGAGGAATAAAAAATATATTGTTATGACTTTTATGTTACTCTGTGGAACACACAAATTAGGAGAACTGCATCTAACCCTTGTTGTTTGGAGTGAAAACTGCTGGCTCTGGGTTCACAATAAAGCCACTCCTGCTGCCTGTGTACAGCAAGGCTGAAAGCACGGGATGGTCAATGGCCCAGAGGAGACAGAAATAGATTTTCCATCTAACTGCTCCCTGGCAAAAGCATTTCACACAGCCTGGGCGGGAAATTAGTCTGTACCCCTTCCAGGAATGAAAGTCTGGATGACGTATAACCTCCTGCTTCTGCTGGAGAACCACAGGAAAGGATCCTTTCCCTGGTCAAGAAAGGAAATGGATAGGAAGAGGCACAGCACAGGAAATAGGAATCAGCAGGAATCCCTCAGCATGCCATGTTTGACATGGTCACTACAAAAGACTATCACAAACTGAAGGGGCAGACAGGAGAGCAGCCCAGTTGAATAAGTCTTCCTTTCAAAATGGATGAAACCATTAAGAGCTGTTCTGTGTGGGAACACGAATCCAGTAATATAACTCCTAGGAAGTTGTGTACCTAGGAAGCACCCTGCAGTGTACCATAGCTTGGCACAGTGCCACCTATTTCCTTTGTCATTCACTCACTCTAATATTAGGCATGTACTACCTAGGAGTCCCCATGTATATCTATGTTCCCATGATATCTGATGGAGAGCTAAAGTGTGATTAATCTTCTTAAACAGTCTGGAGCTGTGCAAAATGTCCTAGGGCACTCAAGACATCTGAATAAGCCTGACAGATATGGCGCTGAGATATGTGCTACTAATTGTGCCTCTGTCCTATACATATGAATATATGTAACCATAAAATCTCTGATGAAACCCAACTCACCCTTCCAAACCTTGGATGATGGAAGGTCACTCAAATGTGGAAACCAAGGTTCAGTTCTGGTCCTTGCCTTAAAGATATTAAATCCAAATCCCTTTCTCTGGATAGTGTCCTAATAGCTGCAAGCCAACTTGAATGGGCAGCAGCATACTCTTATCCAGTAGAAGTTTTGCCATTATGTACAAAAAATGAAAGATTTCTGTGAACATGTGGGAATGAGCAACCATGACATTATAACCTAAGGGCTCTATGTGGGAGAGCAAGACTGCAATGCTGACATTACTCAAAGACTGTTTCTGTGTTTTGCAGAATGTAATGTAAAATAGTTGAACACAACATCAAGCAAGTCTTGGAGCACTTACCCCACCAGTCACAGTCAGGCTTATTCATGTTTTCTCTATTTGCATAAATCTTGCTTTTTCCAGTAATTCATCAAGTGAAAACCCTTCAACTTCTCTCTCTTCATAAACAACTACAGCCTTGGGGCTACAAAGTGGACTTGAGCACCATGAGGAGGACTTTAAGGATTGGGTAATGACAAAGTGCAGGTCATGCTGACACAGTGATGTTCTGAAAGTCAGGTCCCTCCTTTGCTCTTGAAGGAAAGGACACAGAAGTCCCTTTGTGAGAGGATTCAAGGCTATGAATCCCAGAGAACAGATAGAAACTCCCTGGCATACTGGACTCACGTCTTTATCCTGTAAAAGAGTATATGATATATTTAAGGCACATTCCTGCCGGTATTGCTTCCCTTAGGTAACTGGGGATCTCTGTCTCTAGAGCATGGGTTACAGGCAAGAACTGTGATTCCTTCCCTCTGGAGAAATATATAAGGCTTAGTATGGTGCCTATGTGCCTCTGCAGCCATTTGTACTTTGAGAGTAAAAGCAATTGCCTAACAAACGCATAAGTCTCTATGTACTGAAGGCTGGCAATAGGGGCCCTAACTATACCACAAATTAACTTTGCTTTCCTTCTTGCCAAACAACAATGAACCTTTCGGTACAGAGAGCTCTGTGACACTGTACACTTATTTTATCAAATTATTTTTTAGCTGAAAATAACCCACTTGCCATGCTCTGCCATTGTAAACTCATTCAACCCTTCCTCCCTTTAACCCATGACTGAAAATAAGCTTCTTATTAGTAACAAAGAAGTGGAAATCAATTCTAGAATGTTATTTCTTCTTGCAACCTGAAGGAGAAAAAAATAGCTTTATTCATTACATTATTTCTTCTGGTTCTTATCAGGGAAAACACAGCATGGACGGAAGAAGCTGGAACACTGACCTTGCTAAACATGCATTACTGAGCAATTCTTCTTGGCAATACTCTAACCATTATAGCCTTGGCTTTCACACCTTTCTCCATCAAGGATGTTGATGCCACAGTCTGAGAAGCTGGGAGATTTCAGGGCCTAGCAAAAAGGCCCTGAGACATCACTGTCATTGTCAGACAGAATTGAGTTTAGTGTCTGTGCCCTCCTTTAGCTTTTTGGCAATATTTGATATGCCAATTAACATGGCAGATTGTCAAGGGTGCCAATGGAAAAATCTGTTCTAGGCAAAAATGTCCAAAAAAGAGAAGACAGCTAACTTATGTTTCAAAAGATCAACTAGTATTAAGGTAAGTGTAGAAAACTAAGCTCCAGAGCTGTTTGTGAGGTTACTGCACTGCCCCAGCTTCTGATCCTGCCCTTCACCATGGAGTAACTGAGTAGTATCTGGGAAGTGATATGAACAAATATGGCCCATTCCTGTTCTCTTTTCTCCTTTTTTTTCCACCTCAATCACTCAATAAGCAGCTTTTAATCCAGAGATCCCAAAGTCCATCATGACAAAAGTAATTTCTATTACATTCTTAGTACTCTTTTTTTTTCAGGAAAGAGCTTGCCCAGAGCATATTTCCTGTCTCAGT
>JBCJKH010041149.1:7791-26492 GCA_039877255.1 Loriculus beryllinus | reverse complement strand
GGGTCAGGTGTCCTGTCTCTGCTTCTTCCCGGCTTCCCCTCCTCCCTGGCAGAGCATGAGACTCACAAAGTCCTTGGACAGCGTAAACCTTACTGAGCAGCAACTAAAAACATCTGTGTTATCAGAGCTGTTCCCAGGCTGAAAGTCGAAACCGCAGCACTGCACCAGCTACTAAGAAGGAGAAAAAATGACTGATACTGCTGAACCCAAGACAATGTGTTTCATTTCTTTGTGATATGGAAGATAACTATTTGGCTGTGTATGCCTCCATGTGTGTTATCAGAAACAAATACTGAAATCTCTTCAGACTACATATTTTATAGCTAATCTTGGCTTTACCAGTTGTTTTACACATCACCCACTGCTGCATGGTAAATTATTTTGTTTAGATCCAACTTCTTAAGCATTGCAAATGAATGAGTGTTGAGATCTACTGAAAGGAACCGATTAGGGAGAGCTCATGGTTTAGAATAATGTTTGTGATACATTCTGTCCCAAAAGAGAACTTATTAGTCATGCTAGCACTATGGGGAGAGTTGCTACTGGGAAGCTAATTGGACTGACTCGTAGCACATGTAACTGTGTGATGACTGCATCCCAAGGATGACGTGGTAGTGGTAGCTTCAGCATGACAGCCCTAGGGGCAGTGTGTTGGCTCGTCACCAGAAACTGTCTATCCAGTCCTGAACCAAAGGCTACTGCCCCCTTTGCAGGGGCAGCAAGAGTAAATGGACTCCAGATTGTCAGCTGCTGTGGTGCAGAGGCAGGTGGGTAAGTCTGGGCCACAGTTGCATTGACTAAGTGATGAAGGTGGTTTAGGAAATATGTCAGGCTGTGAATTGCAGCGGCTGAAGGTCTGGCACAAGATTATTACTGCTGCTGCTAAGTTTAGAGGTGGGTGACAGCTGCCAGTGGTGACATCTTAAATCACAGTATCTAAATACTCCAGAGCTGAGAGTCACGCCAGAGCCTGGGTGATCCATTGATGAAACCTTTTGCTATCACTAGCATCTACATAAGTGTAACCAGTGAAATAATGACACAACTGGTATAATTTGGTATAACTTACTTATCCTGGTTGCTTGCTGATTCCCAAGATTTTAAAAAATGAAGAGTTGTATCTTTGTTTTCAAAACAGAACAAAAACTTCAGTCAAGATATATGTTGTGGCTGCTAGTAGTGATATGAAATAAAATGCGTATATAGTAGGTGATTCTCATTTTATTTTCAGATGATGTGTGCTTATGTGAATGCGTCAGTATTTAATCTGGTATTGAAGCACTTCTTTTTCAGGGCAAGAAGCTCTATTTTATGGAAAGCAACAATCTGGTATCTATATCTTACTCCATTTGTGTATGGTCATGTGTCTAGAGCCCATGGCTATTCCACTCTTGGCCTCCCAGATGACTTTGCAATCCTGTGAAAACTTTGCTGGCAATGTGGACATTTATCTGCTGGGAATTGGATGGAGCTTTATGATCTCTTTTTGTCTAGATTACCAAGAAATTACTGTAAGGTTGTGTGTTTCCCTAAATCAAGAGTGTGGTACAGCAATTTTAGTGTCCCTGCAGTGGAATAAAGTTTTGCACAGTTAAATGATGCCATTACTGGTATTAACTGGCTTTAAGGGAACATTATTTTTCCTGGATTGCCTTTAACTTTAATTCTTCTTTTCCCTGTAGCAAGTTTAGAAAACTAACGTATAAAATACTTCGCAACTGTAAAATATATTTTCCCCTTGATGTGTGTGCATAATCCCCATTAAACAGAAAGGGGAGAGACTACACTGCTGAATGTGCGTGTAACATTTTGATATGTTCCCAGTTGGTAAAAATTAGAGTGACAGTAACAGCTGCTAACAGTGTCAACAGTCTTGTAGGATGAAGTGTGGCGAGCCCCCAACTTTTTCCCGTTCAAATGAGTTACGAACTCTTGCTGCACAGGGGCATCCTGATAAAAGACTGTTTGAGTAGGGTTGTGAGACTTAACGAAATATCCACCTGGCAGGATGGTCCACATCCTTCAAATAAAATAAAATGGAGTAAAACATTTGGAGGAAGTCAAAATTAGGAGATAGGCCCTCAAAAGCCCACTAAGCAGAACCTGTGGTTCAGATAATAGGATGTGCTAAGGATGGGGAATGCTCCAAAGGAAATGAAATAAGGCAATGTGAGATGATTTGGGGGCCCATCCACCCTTCAACATCAAAGTCTGACTGCAGAGAATGTGTGGTCATTTGCTGCTTAATGCTACATGCTCTATATTGATGCCAAAATTATTGGCCTGCCTTCTGAGTGCTACTGATAGTGCTTCGTTCAGTTCTCTTTCTTTCCTAATCCACTTGTAATTGTCCCTTTTTCACCCCAAGAAACATCACACGAAGGCAAATAAACCAAACTACTTAGTCTTGACGAACAAGAACCAATATTATCTGTGGTCTGTGCTTGTGTTACTTCCCACTTAGAGTACTGAGGGCTCCCAAGATATTTTCTTTTTCCTGCCATGTAAATAGTGTGTGAAGTATTTCATAGAAGCATTCAGTGTGAAAGGTGCCTAACAGATTTTGTAGTCCATTTCCTGGGATTATGGCAGAATTAACTTCATTATCCATAAGCACTCTGTAACAGATGGGTGTTTAGCCTGGCCTGAAAAATCACCAAAAGCTCATAATTCCCCAAAACTGTACCTTAGGATAATTTCTTCTTACAGTTATCAAGTATTCCATCAGAATTTTCTATACTGTGTTATGAAACTCTCACTGCTTTACACTTCAGATACTTAGACAAGAAGCTGTTTTTAAATCTTTCTTCACCAAAAATTATTGTGCTTGTCACCTTTCCTTCTAAAAATACAGCTCTTTGAATCTGAATCTCCATTTATAGCTTTATCAAAGATGGGATAGTACTTTGAATTTGTGGTTGCAGCTCAGTAGCGTGCTTTTCTTTCAGAAAGGAAGCACTCTTGATTTGTCAAACACAAGTCCTTATGTCTCTGTGAGAATTAGTGTTAGCTGTTATCCCATTCTGTACATTTTACATTTCATTAGACTTCCCAGTATATGTGGATAGCTGTTGTCCATCTGTATTGGTTCTTTTTGTGTTTGGTTTTCTCAGGTTGTTTTTTTTTTTTTTTTTTTTTTGTGTGTGTTTTTCCAACCATTGCTGTTTTATTACTATTTTAATTGTTGATCGTTCCCTGCTGGTTTTAACAATGACCATTGAGAATCACTTGTGGTCAGATATTTATTCAGTGATGTGTTTGCTTTATCATGTTCCAAAACCTTGCTTTTGACATTGATCCAAGAGTGATGTCATTCAGCCATCATCCGTTGGTTTTCATCTGCTGCTTCGCCTTTCCCATGTCAGCTAGTTAGTAAAACTATGGAATAAAACCAGTTGAATCATTGCTAATATTTGGCTTCAGCTAAATGGCTGAATAGTTGCCAGTCTTTCCTGGTCATGGGGAGGAAAAAAACCGGAATAACTAAACAAAATAACTGTTTATCTTTAGCTGATCAAACCCCGATGCCTTTCTCCTTCCTCTACCAAATAGTAGCATGTCAGAAAATCCACTGGAGACCCCATGCAGTCCTGAGTCAGCAGATCTCATCCACCATCATCTCTGTGATGTTTGAAAGAAGGATGCTGAGTCTTCCCAACTCAGGCCACCTCATGAACCCATACTGAAGACCTATGAAGTCTTCAAATCTATTTCCATGAGCTCAGCAATATAAGAAAGGATTTCATAAGCTGACTCTAAAACAAGAAGCATAGGCTGGAGACAGCTACCTTTAAAGTAAATAACTATATTGCTTATTTATTAAGGTTTTTTTTATTAGTATTATTCTATCTTGTTACACATCAGTGACAAATTTGGCATAAGTTTTGTATGTAGTTAGCAGCAGAAATTATTACATTTATAAGATTGTAATTTGAACATACACTTTCAGATTCAAAACTGCTTTCTTGGATATGCTGAAAACATGTATGAATGAGTCACTTTTAGAAGGTACAGGAGTCATAAAAACCAACCATGAGAAAAACCATGCCAATGATTGTGGCTGCTGATGGTAGAGGCTGCTTGGAGATATCTGTGGACATACCTGTATTCATCATAGTCCAAGTTGTGCTCCCTTCCATAGCCACCAACAATTTGCATAAGATGTACACAGTTTAGACTTGTTTTGAAATTTGGAGTGCATGTTTTATCAATTAAGCTACCCAATGTTTGGCTGCTACCAAGGAATTTGCAGGGTTTGAGTTAACAGTGGGAGGGCTCTCTTACCATGTCTGTCTGAGCAATACATACACATTGACAGGAAAAAACCCTACAAATCAAAAGTGACAGCTCAAAAGTAAATCTCATTTCATATTAAAGCCGACTTAAAAAGTGTTGCAGAAATCATAATTTATACTATGCCAGATTTTGCCATGCTCATGTTGAATAAAGCTTTGCTTCTTAGATAGCTCCATCCCAAAGTGGAAATCAGAACATACATGTGCAGTTCTGTGCTGCTGTCAGGTATTAAGAATAGTATCATTTTGATATTTTGAGCTACAGCATATCTTCAGAAATAAAACTAAGCCAGCAATAGTATAAAATATATTTGTTTGATACCCATTATGAAAAGAACAGTGTTGATTTTGAGATGCTTGATTCTATTGAATAATTAAAAAATAACTTAGTTCGTGGAATTTTGGCAATTAATACCCACTCTTTTTCTGATGACCATCTAGTGTTTGCAGCAAAGTTGAACTAGAGGTGCTAGATAAATCAGAATTTCTTTTTTTTAATCACTCTTTGGTAGTTCAGAAAAGGGCATGATCAGCCAGTCAACTTACAGACGTTTAGATTTTTTGAAAGCTATCATGATTCTAAGTATTTTGGTCCATTCATCAACCGCTCTTATTTTAAATAATGTGTCTTGTTATTCTCAGGTTGTGCCCAAAAGCTGCTTTCAGGCTTTGGATTTTCCTTTGGCTTTTGTCAGCTGTAAAAGCTTATGTTTTCAGGTGTTTTCTTCTATGTGCATGCTTACTGTTTCCAGTCAAGTCATACTGACAACATCCTCAATAAACAAAGCTGCAAAGAGCCTTTCAGAGTAGGGTGATATGCTCCATTTTTTAAATGCTACTTATAATTTTCTTCTCATCTTTTATTTTTTAGTTATCCATTTCAAAATATAGCTGTCCCATTTCTTTAAATATAAGTAGCAACAACCCATTATCATTTTATATACTACTAAAAGTAAGAGGAAGTCCTAGTTCAGGAAAACATGGAAACCTTTGTCGAAATGTAATTGCGCAGTTAAACCTCACTGACAGCATCCTTCGTGAAATACTTTATTTCAACACATACCTAAGTGCTACCCTCAGTGAAGACAGGCAGACACACATGCTAAAATTATTTCCTTGGCTGAAGCAGAGCAGAACACCTTTACTGTGATAATGAAGAAAGTGGACTAGGCAATGCCCTTTTAACTGTTTTGACTTAACAGATGTTATTTCCAAGATATGTTTGCTCTGTAAACCATATAATTTTTTAGAAGTTGTCACATGCTTAGGGATTTTTTGGTTTTCACTTCTTAATATTTTTGCATAACCAGCATTTTGTGCTCAATAGCAGATTCATTTATGTTCTATAGTCTCTCTCTGTTACCATTTTCTAGGCTTTAATGTGTATAATGACAATGTCTATTACTATATAAGTAATTCTCAATGTGTTCAGGCTAAACTTCAAGAGATGTCTAAAAGTAGCTTATAGTTCTTGTTTGAAGTCTGTTTTGCAAGAAGTTGGTTGCCCTATTCTGTCATAGAAATTAAGCCTTGTAACACATTTCTTGTTTACTTTCTGTAGAAGTGATAGTTTATCCAAAGGACAGAAAAAGGCCTAACTCCAAAGAAAAAACATGCTGTGTTGTTTATATCATTTGTCTTAGTAGTTTGTGGAAATATGGAGAAACATGTGAAGATGAAATTTTCACTTTTCCTAAAGCCTGGTTAGAGGTAACAAAGAAACAGTCTGTGCATGATACTGGATTAAAAACTGACAAGAAGTTAGCAGATTATAAAAGTAGGAAAGAATAATGCTCAGAACACTGCATTTGGCTTTGTCTGTGTGTCAAGTCTCAACTGCTTTTTCTCTTTTTCAACCGAATGCTTTCTAAAGAGAATGGTATTGTTTATACTATCTCCAGAGAGTTTAAAAGTTGGTTTTGTTGGACTTTGTTGATTTGGGCTCAGCATGTTGAGGGGGTGAAGGCACGTGGCAAGAAACAGAAAGAAAATGCCGAGCCCACTCCTCCAGTGCTATAATACCTGCTTACATTTTCTGCTATTTCTAAAAAGAGGCTTGTTGAATCATGAAAGAAATCCCTGAGGCCACATTTATGTCATAAGTTCTGTGTGTTACAGGATATAAAGCCTTATGCCATCCCAGTGATAGCTTAAACCTTGGCTAAATATGTTTATGGAACTGCATCACTGTGAGCAGTGATTTTTGTCAGACTTTGAAGACAGGTCAAAAATTTCAATAGACTAATCTTAGATAAAATGTAGGACTGGTAAGCATTTATTCACTGAGAGAGCAGTAACATCAGTCTCTGAAGTTGGTCTATATTGTGCTCAGCAGTCAAATAGGAAATGTGAAATTAAAATGAAAACTATATCATGCATGTTAACTCTAAGAGATCGTGGACCTGCATACATACTTTCTTACATGTTATGAGCTATTTTGGAAGAATTAATGGAAATATGTGTTATCTCTGAATTTAGGCAGATCTGCTCATAATGATTCCATAGGAATTATTTTATAATTCAACACTTATGTTTGTAATAGGTTCTGATATTGCAGCTGGAGCTGCAGTGAGCTTTGCCCTTAATAGCCAAGGATACAACCTGGGTAATTTTGATTTTGGGATTTTTAACACCCCTCAGAAGTCTTTAGGAGAGTAAAATATGTATTATAAATGAGAGGTTGTTTATGTTTCTACATATGCTAAAACACGGCATTAACCCAGTTCATTTTATTGTGCTGAATGGCACACAGTGAATTTAAGACCAATGATAATCTGGTGGATCTTGTCTACTCTTTAAATTTGTGCTTCATATTTGCTTGATTTAAGCTGTATCCTGATCTGTAAGGGGAGAAAAATGCATAAGACACACTGCCCTCCTTTTGGTAACCGGTACCTTTTCCAGAGAGTGAGCTTCAAGTCAAAAGTAATAAATGGAAGCAAAACTTACAAAGACATGGTGCTAAGATGTGATGAACCACCAGGAATGATTAGACTAATAGTTTTAAATTATTAGTTTATACTGCAACAGCACCCTGAAGGTGGGAATTCCTGGGTGAATATTAATGAACCCCCATCATGTCCATTTCATAGAGGGAGACATGGAGACCTGCTGACACAAATCCATGATTTACTTTTCTCAGTTAGTAAAATCTGGTGTTTTCTTGTTTCTAATTTCCTCCTAATTCCTGTGAATCACAAGAGCTTCTTCTATAGTTTGCTTTTTTCCGTATGCAAAGTGTTCAAATCTATTTGTCACAGTCTGTAAGCAGCAAGAATGATGGTAGCTGTTGGGAAGGAGGAGAAATAAGAGGGGTGTTGACTCTACTGCTCTCTTGCAACACTGTGATGACCGAATATTGTCTGTCAGTTCCCAACTACACTATATTTCTATAACAGTATATACGATAGATCTGTATATAGCTCATTATGAATAGTTATTTGAAACATGTGCTTTGTCAACGACTGTACAGATAAAAAAGACATTTTGAGATACTGTGACAGATATTTTACATTTATTATATAGCCAATGAGCTAGGAGAAAAATGAACATTGCACATTCATTCTGAAACTGAAAATATAGCAGATTTAGTGTAATGGATGTAATGCATTACTGCATATGATGAACAGACTATCTGCCTGCATTATAAATGCCATTGTTTAAAACAGCTAAATTGTTATCTAGAGCAATGTTTCTCAAAACAGGAATTGCTGGGGAGGAGGGATCATCAAAGCCAGAATTAAGAAAAATAAATACGTTGGTCTCTCCTTTGTGTTTAATCCTCACTCAGGAATAAGCAGAACTGGAATCAACTGTCACATGCAGCCTGAAGAACTCAAAGGTAAACAAGTCCCAGGCACTTGAGGCAGTGTCACACCTGGGCCAGACCTGAAGGCAGGTGTGGCAATTCCCTGCAACTCCTCCATGGCTTCTGTAAGTGCAGTTCTGTCTGTTCTGGGACATACATCAGAGCATCTGTACCCTGACCCTGGTCCTGCTGTTCAAAGGCTTCTGCCAGCACTGCTTGTGCACAGCTGGGGCCTCCAGCAGCTGCATGTTTTGGGGTCTCCTGGGTCTGCATCTAGAAAACTTGTGCCATCTTCACAGCCTCTAGATTCTCAGCTGCTCTGCAGGTCAAAAAAAGTCCCTGTTTGCTTTAAATTGCATCAGCCCATCCCAGGCTACTTCTGGGGTTGCCATACTGCCTATAGTTATGATAGCACACCTCATTCTGCCCATTGGCATGTTTCCTATGCAGGTGTGTGAGAGAGGAGAGGAAGCAGCTTCATGGTGTGGTTTACAGTTGCAGGTCCCAAACAAACCCTTGTAATGGCAATGTATTAAAGGAGCTAGGCAGGGAACCAAGTCAATTAAGAGCAAAGAGCAGATCTAGCAGCATGCAATTTACTTCATATTTCTTACTGGACAAAGGTGGCAGTGGCAAAGCATCTTTTTTTCCCCTCTACTACATGTGCAATGTGTGCCTCTGAAATGCATCATTCTTCCCATTTCTTTTTCTTTCTGGAAAGGGCTCTTGCTCCCATCCTTTGGGAAGTTCAAATATCATTTATTCACCTTTGGGGAAAAATGCTGTCTAGGACCAGATTTGAGAAATATAGAACTAGCCAAATGTGGCAGATTTCCAGCCTGTAATTGTATTACATTATAAGGCAAAATGATTTTGCAGTAGTTATGCAATAAACATATGTAACATATATATGTACAACTTCTGTAATTCATCAGACATTTGAAGCAGAACAATTTAAAATTTAACGTTGGCTCTCACCTATAAAACAAGAAAAATAATATTGAGTAAAGCAAAGAAACAAAATTCTTCACTAAACTTTGAAAGTCAGCAGACCCATCATAAGGAGCACACCCATTTCATCATACCACAGTGCTTTACTGTCAGCATGTTCTAAATATGATCACAAGTAAGAGTTCCAGCTCAGGATATGAAAATTGGGCTTTCTAATAAAAGCAAAGGTCTCTATTAAATCTGAAACATTTGTGAAATTAATTTGTTGCCGTTTTGATATGCTGGATATAGTATAGGAAGCATTCATTTAAATTTCAGTTGTTCCATAGACTGTAAGCAGAAAAAATGACTGCATGCATTAACATAAATCAACAGAAAAGGCAGAAACTGTATTTGCTAAGTTTTCTTGAAGCCCCTTGGAAAATGTGCTGATTTTTATTTCAGAGAGCTTGTGCTGGTCTGGATGAGTGATATCACATGTGGTGGTGACAGCCATGTAATTAGAGTGTGTTTCTTCAGCATCCTTGACCAGTCATCTTTCTCGTCCAGAACTGCTTTTCACAGTTTATGAAGTTACCACTGGCTTTCTCTTTCCTTTTTGCCCTACACACCTTTTTTTTTGTTTATCCTAACATAAAGAGTACAACACATAGGATTATTGACTTCTCACTGGGATGAATGGCGTATTGAAAGGAATTTTGAATGATTCCTAGGAAACAGAGTTTTCAGCACAATTTTTTTCTGTAAATTTCCTGTTTCCCAACAGTCTTTTTCATGTGACTGATGGTTGTAATTTTTTCTTATCTTTCTCCTTCTTTTAGGATTTTATTGTGGGAATATATGATTATATAAGCACTCCCATACATGGATCTTGAGGCAGGTTTTGGTTAGGGAATAATGAGCTTTTGAGGATGAAGAATGTTTTACAGCAGTGCCTATAAAATGCTGAATTTGCTTATCATGATCTACAAATATGTATTAATATTAATGAACATGTCATTGAAATTAGCAAATTCCCTTGGAAAAGTAAATTATTCCATTTGTATTTTGGTTTTAAAGTATATCTTTTTTTTCTTAAAGTGCACTTCCAATGTGTGATTCTACTAGCATGTATCAATTGTCCCTTTCCCCTAACATTCAGCCTTCCAGCTTCTGTGCAGGAGTGATCTCAAGAGAAAAAGTTCTGTTGGGAAGGGCTTTTTACCTGTATAGTTTTGGTGAATTGCCCTCTGAGAGCCATAGTAAAATGGCTAAATGTTTAGGTCTAGGTCTGAGGAAATAAAAAAAGGACAGGAGTTTCCAAGTGGTACTAATAGGAGAAAGAGAAGTCACAGACACCTCTGAATATCCTATTAGTAAGGCTGCTGGGAAACAGTTTTTTAGAAACATTTAAATTGCAGCCTTTTATTGAATGGTGACAAATGGGGAGATGCTAACTTGGTGGTTTTACTGTTCTGTGATCACCAACCTTATAGCTCACTTATAAGCTCATTTCCCACTGTATATGCGTTGCTGAAAGCTTGGTTTGTTGATTTTGGTTTTTTTTTTTTGTTTTGTTTGGGTTTTTTTTTTGGTTTTTTTTTTTTTTTTTTTTTTTTTTTTTTGTTTTTTTTTTTTTTTCCTCTTTGAATTGTAGAAAGGGGACTTGGTCTAATGATATTCCATGATGGTGAATCTCCTACATCTTTATTGGAATGCTCCAGCAGTCAGTCCTTGTTGAAATCAGTGTTTCAATACCAGCTTTCCTCAACAAGGTATCATTTTTGTTCTCCCCCTGTGCCCCAGCCAGACTGCATTTTGCTATCACAAATGTTTTCCTTATGTTGTGACCTTATAGTCTGTGTTCAGTCACCACTTGGATTTGTCTGTGATGAACTAAATTGATTCAGTTTCTTTAGTTTCTCATTATAAGACTGTATTTTCAAGATGTTGAATCACTTTGTGTCTCCCATCTGAGCTATCACCAGATTGCTGAATTCTTTTAGGTAGCTCCCAGTACACTACTTATGGTCTCACTAATGCTATATGCAGAGGATAATACCAGTTCATTATTCCTGCATGCTATATGCTATTTCTCTGCTTATACATTCAAGGATTGTATTAGTTCTCTTGGCCACTGCACCTTATTGTGAGATTTACTGCTGTGAGGACTTGGATAAAGCTCTGAGATACTCAGACAGCAGTTGGGAAGGCCTATTCCCTAATAATGGTTGGAGCTCCTTCAAGCAATTTGTCAGCAATCTGGAAGTTTTTACAGTTGTGATAGAACTGAGAGCAAGTCCTGGCTGAACCTCTCCTTACTTGAGAAATACTCTGGGTTGCTCTCCAGCTAAAACACAGTTCATTCCAGCAGTGCCAGATTCTACAGATTTCTTTCCAGCTCCTGAAGAGTCACAGCATCATGTATATGCATCATGCAAATACAATTCTGCTTGCCTAGCTCAAAAACCAGGCAGTGGCTGTTGCTTCCATGGCAGTGCAGAGAATTAGGAAATGATGTGCAGTCTTCTGTGTCTTTGGTTGCACAAATACCCACAGTGGCTATATTTTTTCTACCTCTGTGACTCAGAAAAGGTTTTTGGCTCATTTCTCCCCATATATAAAATTGACATTTTGAGGTCTAATGAAACCCTTCAATGAATTAGCTGGAAGCCCTTGTGTGTGGCACTACTGGTGTCACCATGAGAATATTGTCCCCTGCTGGAGCAGTTACCTTCAGTTACCTGAAGTAGTTACCTACTTACCTTCTACCTAATTAAACCCTAAGCAAGCTGTATCTTTCCTTATTGCCAATGTGTTGACAAGGAAAGCTGGCATAGTATCAAAGTGTTTAACCTGTTTGGGTTTGGGTTTTAGGTTTTTTTTTTAGTGTTTGATTTACACTTCTCATGGTCATGGTTTACACAAAAGAGAGTAATGAAAGGGGTTTTTGCAAAAGTCATGGCACTCAATTTGTTTGATACCAACTTATTACTAGTAGAGATTTTGGTTATGACTAGCATCCTATACTTTCATCAAAAGCAGTAGATTTTGATTTAGGGTGTTTGGGCTACATGTAATGGGTAAATAAAAGGTGACTTTAAAAAACCATATTATTATGAATTAAATTAATGTATTGACCTATTGGAACCAGGTCTTTACACTCACCGGGAACAGGAAAGAGAGTTTAAACTTGGAAGAACAGTGGAAATCAGTCCTGCAAGGTGAACACGGTGGTCAGCAGCTTTTTTCAGTATCTGTTCTACTTGACCATAGCAAGTATGTCTTAGGCCTGCAGTTCATTCTTTTGAGGTTTGTAAATAGACTTTCTCAGTCTTCTCTTTTTTTGGTTTTCTTCCCGTTATAAAATAAAATGACCCTACTCTTTGTGATGTGACTGAATGCAAAGACAAAGCCAACCTCTGACGTGCACCAGCCATGTGCTTGTTCCTTTTTGGCAAAATATAGAATTGGAAATCTGCTAACTGGGGATTTTGTTTTATTTTTTCTCCTGTTTAAATAGATATCAATTGAGAGAGCAAATGGACCTTTATAGGAATACAGTGGGCACAGATACCGTGCGAACATGTTTTGAAGGAGGGTATTTTCAAAATTGCACCCCCTTCCTTTGTAATTCCCAGACTAGTTTGAAAAATACTGTCTGTAACGCTGACTTAGTATGCAGCCACTGGCAACTAGAAAAAACGATGTTGTCTTTTCTAAACCTTCATTAGAAAATCATGGAGCCTTCCTTCAGGTGTATAATGATTGCCCAGGATTATCCCAAAATCTGAATTGAATTTCAAAAGCTATCAAGTTTTTATTCTTATTCAATGTATCTTTTAATTGTTATTATTGTTCTTAATTAGAAAAATATAATGAATAGGACTGTTTAAAAAAACTCACCTTCATACTGGAAACATCCAGTGAACACTGCTTTCTTTTGCTCAAAAGGAACATGTACACTGTTTTCTTGTTTTGCTGTTCTAGGTTAGTTGCCTCCCCAAGATTCATCCAGACCATCTATGCCATTACTGGGGTAGAACTTAAAAGTTTTGAGCTTCACAGAATAGTGCAGCATGCAAAAACTTTAGTTTAATTCATAAAATCTCATAATATGGCTGGTCTGCAAACCAGCATGTATCTATTTTGTTGAATATAACCACGTCAATATAGTAGACTAGGTTTTAAGGAGGCACAAGCCTCTAAAATTGATTAAACCAGTTAAAAATTTGCATGTAGGACAAAATGTGGTTTTCCAATTAAAGCTGAACATACAACTCTTTCATGTGTGCCTGACTGTGTATCCCATCACAGGATCAACCGTTTGTGCTTCTGCCTTACTCACTCCTGATTTTATTTGGTTTTCTTTTTTTACTTTTCCTCCCATCCCCCTGTTTGCATGTTTGAATGACTAGATTATAATGAGGAATATGGGTGTGCTAGATTTCTGTGCTCAGCTTGGCAGTTTGGGAATGACAAATTAAAGCAACTAGTCATTTGATTTTCCTGCCCATCTGCTTTAAACATTAAAAAAGGAATCTCAAGTAACTTTAATTTTTATTACAGAAAAATAGGAAACTTATAATTGGGTTAGTCTTTGCTGACTTCGAAATCATCCTGTGCTGTACATGACCCAGCTTTACATTTTGTGCTTTTCAGAAAGGGGCATTAGCAGAGCAGCAAACCTGTGCACTTCTGCCACTTTTTGAAGACCTGCAAGGTGAGTTATCAGCACAAGTGTTGCAGCAGTGATATCTTTATTCTTCCCAACCTAGAGCTTGGATACTAAAGCTGTACAAATGCTTTCATTTTCCTACCAAAATATGAAGCCTTGAGAAAAGGAGGGAATTGGAGCACATTAATCAGAATTACCAATGTGAAGGCTGTGGCAGAAATTTGAAAAAAATACCCCATAAACAATGGCTCCTCTGTAAGAAGAAAAATTTCAACCCAGTAAAAAATTGACGAGTAACTCAAACCAGAAATTGCCCTGAATGTTGAACACATATTGAAATATGTCATGGGCTGTTTTATCATTGCAACTTGTTGACATTATTTTGTACTTGTAACTTCATAGACTATAGCCATTTGTTACATCAGCATCAGACATCTGCGCAAGCATTTGTCATGCTGCTGTTGATCTTTTTTTCTTTCTTTGTTTTTTCCCCCTGTTGGCTGAAGAAAAGCTAGAGCTAATGGAACAGTATTGTGGAATGTGAAGGCTATCATTAGGGGGCAAAACTGGACTTCAAAGAGGAAGAACATATGGTTTTGACTTTTATAAAGATGGCAGGTGGACATGAAAAAAGGTTGATTTCAAATTTATTTTTGTGGTAGCTGCAACTTCTTAAAAGTCCAAGATGATTAATTTTCAATTTGGAATTCCTAATAACTGAAACAAGATCATGGTTTTACAACTTCCTGAGGCAGAGTCTGGGAGAGACGAGGTCATGTTGGTGTAATAAACCAATGGCAGCCTGAAGCAGAAGTGTTGGAAAGAACAGCAAGAAATGTTTTGCTTGAAGCTTTCTGAAGGTAAAGCATGTGTAAGAAACAAAATGTTTCTGAAGTCAGCCTGTTTTGAGGCATATGTTAAATTTCAAGAATGTTGGGTGGGATTTGAAAGGTGAGCCTTATGTTTTTAGACTTGATGAGTGTCACTTGCTAACTGAAATAGCAGTCAAATAGCAGGCTTGAAACAAAATGAAATATCCCCTTCCCTCCCCCTCAGCAATGCTGTCTTCCCCATAGTGATAGGCGTTTCTTTTTATATGAAGGAGTACATGACACTTAATTTTCATTTCTGGATTATCGTATGTCATTTTAAATCTAGCATCTGAAATCCTCTTGGCTGGAAAGTCAGAGCTCTCTGCACCTGTGGGTGACTTGCTGATGATGTGAAAGAATAAGCAACTGTCAGTTCTAAATAGAAGTTGAATTTATCCCTCTTGTAGATGCTTTATATGGTATTTTAATTGAAAAAGAATGTTTTCCAGTTTGGCTGTATACATTAATATACTGAACCCAGTAGCTTTAATAGAAAGTATCTCTGATGCTAGTTCTGATCAAAGATAAGTATGTTCGGTGCTTCTCGGAAATACAGCAGTGTCAGTAACAGCTCAAAAATAACTACAATCTGTAGAGTAGGTTTGAATACCTTTACCAGATTTGCTGCTACTCTGACAAGAAACTTTCTTCCATCCTGCTAATCCACTTCCCATTGTCTGCATCTACTGAAATTGTGGGCTACTCAGAGTATGTCTTACCCAAAAGAGCATGTCTTACCCAAAAGAGCATGTATTTCTGCTAAGTGTTAATGCTATGAAAGTAATGATATCTCACAGGGATGATTAGTTATCGCTATTTCTTGTCCAATGTTGTAACAAGGTGGGATGTGTTACTGTATTACCATTCTTCAGACAAAAAGAAGCATCAGACTTTCTTCTGTTTTGTTATTCATCCTCTCTGAGAGTATAAAGAAAGGCTAGTTTTCCCTAAATAAAAAATAATGTATTTCATCAAGAGGTTAGAAATACAATAAAACTCTGTTCCAAAAGTTGTCTTCAGACTGGGACTTTAATATGCATTATTTTCACCAAAACAGAATGGATTTCAGTGTGCTATAAGAAGATATTTTGTAACCTTTCCAAGAATAGTGCTACATCTTTTTGTCTAGCGAGAAGCTTTGCTTTCAGTATCTGAGACATTAAGCTGCCAGGTTGTGTATGCCCTCAAGAAATAGTTTTTAGGAATGGCCTTTTAAGGTTTTCTTTTGAGGGTTGTCTTTATTTCTGTTCATTCAAGGTTACATGGGTTTTTTAGAGACAGTGATGTATTATCTTCTACTTAAATGAAAGAAACGAGATGTTGGTGCATGCCAGCATATCTTCTGCCACTTCTGCCACTGAATTTGAAGAAAGACATGTTTTGTCAGCAATTTAGTTCCCAGTACTTGTGTTGTGGGGTATGCCTCCTTCCAAGCTGAAACCTCCCATACCCAACAAGTCTTGCTCGTAAGGCTTCTACTGCTTCTACCTGGCTCTTCAGTAAAACCACTCTCTGAAGCATTTGGACAGAGTGGGGATCAGAGTGACAGAACTCAGAATGCTACCATGCCTCCATCCTCTCTGAGGTCTAATTAATTTCCTCCACTGGAAACCCGGTAGCAACATTTTCAAGGGTTCCCTGAATCCCTGATATGACCATCAAAGAATGTTTAACTCGAGCACGTTTCTTTTTACATCTGAATCAGTTTGCCCAGCTTTCTCATGAGTATAGAAAAATGTTTCTTTTTTCCAGTTAACATAATATGTTCTGTAGTGCTGTCAGGCATCGCCTTCAGACTGCTTCCTTTTTAGAAACTTTTGTACCACCGAAATTGGGGAATAACAATACGAAGTTCTCAACCTGTCCAAGGGGGGAAAAATTAGCATCCACTATCCTTTCCATCTCCTTCAATGGGGATTGCTATCAGAATTCGGCGCTGATATCTTCAAGAGTTGCTGAATGGATCAATTCATCTGATCATAAATTTTTTCAGAATTTAAAGCAAGGAATATTTAAAAATCAAAGTACACTCTTTCCAATGACGATAGGAGCACATCCTTTATGCTTGTAAAATTTAAAAGGCTTCCTCCTCTTGGAAATCATGAAGGTACTGTTGGCAGAATGGTTCATCCTTTCTAGCTTGCTTCCTCTAGGTTTCCTAATACTTTTCTTCATAGGGAGTGGTCAAAGAATTCTTCATTTTTTCCACTGGAAAACTGGTGTAAAAGGAGGGGCAGGAGAATTTTTTTTTTTTTTTCCACAGAAAATATAGGCGTTTTTCTATAGATGCATGAAAAAAACATCAGTATTCCTTCAGTGCATGTATTGATGTTTCAGACAGTGTTTGGTCATAAATGCATTGGTTTCATTTTTGGAGTCTTCAGAGAAAGCAAGCAGTTCCACAGCTGATTTTGTTTAGCCAAAACTCAGGTTTTCCACCATAGAATGTCTGAATGAATGAATTTGAATTATATGTGCATTATTTCGTGGCCAAACTAGCACATAGGTGTCTTTAAACAAATCATACATAAAGCATCTTCCTTCATTGTATTTTTTTTTTTTTTTAATAACAATTAAATGAAAAAGATTGGTCTACACTGGAAAAGTACTGAGGTAGATAACAGAGTTTGGAAACACAGCATGGAAATGATAATATTCTAATTAGACTTGCAGCTGTCTTTGTCAGAAAAAAATATAAATCCTGTGGAAACCTTATTCTGAGGTGTGCTATGGAAAAGTCAGACCTGATCTATGGGAAAATTCCTAGTCAAAAATTAATTTTCTATTGGGAAAAATAATTTTGATCATAAAAACTTTGCACCAGGCCTTCAAGAATATTTGGTGTTTCATTCTATCATAGTAACTCTGGGTGTTCCCCTTTTCGTCTTTCTGCAGCTCTTTTTGCTGAGCATGATGTCATAAGGTATGGAATATCCGTTCAGTCAGATGGGGTCAGCTGTCCCACTGATAATTTACTCCTCAAAACAATCTACTGCAGTCTTCAACTATCCTTAATTTTTTCCCAATATCTAATCCACTAAAGTAATTTTAGCCACCTAGCTCTTCATTGTAGTCCTTGGTGGATGAGTAATCTCTTTAGATCTTTGAAGACCAATAACACACTTCTCTTCCCAGCCAAAATTCTTTCAGATTTTCCTGAACTTCCTGGGTGGTTTTCTTTTTTTGGTTGTCTTTTTTTTTCTTTTTTTCCCTCATTGATAATGGTTCTTCTTGCTTTTTTTTTGAGCTTTCTAAAACTGCTCCGTAGCAAAGAAGCTCCCCTTAACCAGTTATTTCTCATCATCTATTTGTGCAGTCAGCCATTTTTATTTACCTTACATTTTGCTTAACTAACTTTTAGAGTATTTCCCAGTTTTCAAGATTGCTTTAAAGTCTGTGCTTGCTCTCTAGCATATTTACATTTTTATTCATGTTGAGAGCAAATTTAAGCAGTACACTGAATTGTGAATCTATTCTTTTTAATCATGGGTGATCTTATGGTAATATAGATAAAAGGAGGAGGAAGAGGTCTACCTAATAATGTAATAACACGGATTAGAAGGAAAAAAAGGTATGAAAGCAAAAGTTTTCAAAGTCAGAAATCATATGGGATGAAAGACGTGCTGCTTAAAGTAAAGCTGTAGGAGTTGGGTGAAAGTTTAAGCCAATGGTTGGCATCTTTAGTTTTCTAAGAGATGGATTATTTTGAATAGGTCTCAAAAAGATAGTCTTAATCAGGACATTTTCTAGGTAAAAATGTGTAGTCAATCCACCCACAAATTACCTGTACTATGTGTGCTTTTTTAGCCAAATGTTCTTCAGAGATTTCTTTCAACCTTAACCGTTCTGTGATAGGTTTTAATCTTTCAACTGTGAAGATTTTGCACGCTGTAGTTTAGAAAGCAGTCTATATGTCTCAGTTCTTGGATCATTTCAAAGTCTTTCTGTCCCTTCTATTCCCTTAAGTGTAATGAAATGCACAAGGAGACAAGTTTTTGGTATCCAGCAAAAGCAGCTGAGTGAACAACTGAGAAACCCTGAATTTGAGGACAAAAAAAAAAAAAAAAAAAAAAAAAAGAGGGGATTAAGATTGAAAGGGAAGACTGAATTTGGGTTCC
>JBCJKH010041146.1:0-25298 GCA_039877255.1 Loriculus beryllinus | reverse complement strand
ATGACTTATTCTGCTTTATGTCTTAGACATGCAATCCAAATAGGACTCAACATTTATGTTTTAAATGGTAAATATTAGGTGAGGTAAACACAAACTAAGTGCACCTATAGCAGTTGTTAGTATCAGGAACACTCCACCATATACTTAAATGTGAGGGGGATTGATCATTCCATAGTCAGTCTGTGATAAAGGCAGGACCCAACTGCAGCTCTTGAAAATCTCTGGGCCTCTGTTGCAAACATTTAAAGGCCCATGCTCATCCTGCCTGAATTTTTAGGAAGGCCACTGAAGCACCTTTCTGAAGCTTTCTGGTTCCACACTCTGTCGTCAGTGCAGAGAAACTGCCACTTTGAAGGATGGTTTGTCCCAGCAATCATAAACCGCTACCCAAAGATTGGGAGAATGCTCCACATGCCTTCACAGAGCTGACAGGCAGAGCCTGGGTGATTAACTTAAATTGAGTGCTGAGGCTATAATTAATCTCCCTTAACCATGGCCATTTAAAAAATAAGCCCCAGCTTTAAGACAGGTTTCCTGCTTTTATCAGTGAAAGGTCACTTGCAGGGGCATCTCATACCATCTGTTTTAGACAATTACCTAAGCATGAATGAATCCAGCAGAGGGGTTGGTGACAACAGAGGAAATTTTGGGCGATGATGTCTCTACCAAAGGCTAGCACTAGTGTCATTTTCCTCTCCTTACGTACATTATTAGTTATGTCCACTGAAGGACAAAACCTCTAATGTTTCCAAGATACAGTATGATGTCCCTCAAGGAAACATTCATAAACTGCAGCCGTAGTAACCTCCTTCCACTCCAGAATCACCTACCTCCAATTATTTGTTTATTTCTGACACTTCCCATCTTCCTTTAACACCTGCACGTTTGTTGTCATGGACCTGCTGCTCCAACTGCTGTAATGACTGCACCATCAGAGGTGCCCAGACACCTTCCTAGGAGGGCTCTTAAGTTTTGTTGCCCTCTTCCTGGCAGTGCAACAGCTTTCTCACCCAACAGTGAAATCAGCTGCACTTACCACAGTTCCTAGTGTCTATGTGAGTACAGGTCAGATCACAACTGAAACTTGCACACCTCTTGCTGCGTTCTTTTGGAAGACTACCAGCCTTCCACCAAATTTATGATGAGGTGGCCTTCCCATCACATAATTTGTGCTGTCTACAAGCTATGCAATCAGACCAAAGAAGATTACCAGGCTCCTTTTATACTCAACGACGAGAACAAAGCACCTGAGAGGGAGATTTAAGGGGCAGTTGCATTGCCCAGATGATTTGCCCTCTAGTAGACATTCCCAGAGGGTAATTCATCTCATCCATTAGTTCCTGAGATAGACAGCATTTCCTGAAGCTGTTGCTTAGCAGATCATAGTATGGTTTGTGACTTTCAAAGATCATCCAGTTCCAAGCCCCTGCCATGGTCAGGGACACCTTCCACTAGGTCAGCTTGCTCAAAGCCTCATCCAGCTTGGCCTTGAACACAGCCAGGGATGGGGAAGCCACAGCTTCTGTGCCTCACCACCCTCATTATAAAGAAGTTCTTTTTTATACTCAATCTAAAGCTACTCTCTCTCTCAGTTTAACTGTTGACTCCTGTCCTATCACTACAGGCCTTGGTGGAAAGGCCATCTTTCTTATAAGCTCCATTTACATATTGAAAGACCATAATAAAGTGTCCCTGGAGCCTTATCCAGGCGGCACAATCCCAACCCTCTCACAATGTCTTCATAGGAGAGGTTCTCCAGCCCTCTGATCAGTTTTGTGGCTCTCCTCTGAAGCTGCTCTAACAGGTCCATATTTTTCTTGCACTAAGGACCCCAGAGCTGATCCCAGTACTTCAGATGTGGCTTCACAAAAGCAGAGAGGAGAAGAAGAATCACTTCCCTAGACATGCTGTCCACACTACTTTTTATGCAGCCCAGGATACAACTGGCTTTGTAGGCTGCAAGTACCCATTGCCAGATCATGGCCAAGATTAACCCCATTTTTAATACATACCTTAAGCATTATGGCTGTTGTGGCATCTTAAGGTCAAGAGTGCAGAGCAGATTAGACTTCCATTACCTCAGTCTTTCAAATGTCACCCTGCAGGGTCAGCAATGGGGAGATGTTACTACATTCAAGTCAAGCTGAAAGCATACTATTCACTTTTTTCCAAGGCATTACAATGGCACCCATGATAAGCCAACTCTCCAGACTCCCACCATCACCAACTTCAGTAAGAAGACTATGTGTGTTTTCCATGCTGCTCTCTCTTTGTATTCTTTTTCTCTTTTAACTGTATCATAAGAACATGACATTTATGACACAGGCCTGTGTGTACATGTGTAAGACTATGCAAATGCTTCCAAAAATTGCTTTAACATGTGGGATGATTTTAATCAAATTTCTGACACTAGTTGGACAGTCTATAAAACTCACAGACATTTAACAAAAACAAGCTGTCAAATGGAGAGTAGATGCCCTATTAGGGTCATTCCTTACCAAATAACCAGTTGAAATCAAAGTACATATTGCACACCTTGCATAGAAAAAATCCTCACCTGTAGCTTACTTGTCCTCCATCATAAATAGGACAATTAAGAAAAATTAGGCTTTACCAATTAAAGAAAATAGACTTTACTACCATGCTGGTGGCAAACCAGAGGACTGAGAATGGGATGGAAATGAATACCTATGTGACTAGAAGAATTCAGAAAGGACATGCAAAAATGAGAAATCTTATACTGCATTAAGAAACTAAGAAAGCTCTCACCGTTTAGCTAAATATAAAGAAGATGAAAATGTTTCTAACTCACCAGCTCTACATGCTTATACAGGACAAAGTTTTCTCATAATGGAGAGCATTTTAGTATAGAGAACTTTAAAAATAGTTAATCAGTCTGGAAAACAAACAAATATATAAACAAGCAAAACTCTTTTTTTTCTTTCAAGGAACAAAACCAGTTCCTTGCAGCAAAGATAACTACCAATTGAGATGACTAGCAAGGGAAATAATGGATTTCCCAATGAAAGAACAACTTAGAGACCAAATGCTCTTCTACAGTAAAGTCTCCAGCTAATGCAGCAGTTAAGAGAAAGGTGCAGCAGACCTTGGGTTATTATATCCTATTTTGTCATTGGCAAGGTGTCAAAATACTTGTTTGAGATGTTATTTTCTTGCTTCAAAATCTGTGCTACCATAAACGAAAAGCAGGCTACTTCGTCTAGTCAACACCAGGACACTAGGTGGCCCACAAACCACACACACACACACACACACATATACACACACACACACACACACACACACACACACTCATCCTGAGCTCTTGTAGGACCCACTCTAAACCTTGGAGAACACATCTGTCAGAGCTTTGCATGGTACTGCCAGGGATATTGCCTATTACACGATTTGTACATATTTAGGCTTAGCCAACCTAAGCTGATTGAAGGTACTTAAAATTGCTTTTGTGCCATGAACACTTAACTCTAAACCCCTTTTAATTTGCACCGTGCTACTCAGGGAGATCATATCATTCTTCTGTTCAACGTAAATTCCCAATCTGACAATCCCAATCTGTTTGGGTATTTTTTTAATAATAATTTAAAAAAGAATTTAATAAGGATTTGAGTTCCTTTATTGAGCTTTTATTGTCCAGTCTTGTAATTGAATCACTGCTGTGACAGAGTGGCTGAGGCTGTTATTAGCAAATTCTATAAACAATGGACTTGATCCCTTTATGAAAAAGCATTGTAGGAGGAATAGTTAATCAGGGCTAAAAAAGATCTGGGAGGGGAAGGGGACAAATACAATTGCAGATTCCAAATATTTAAAACTGTTTCTGTGCTTTCCCATTCCAGCCCCCTCCTCCCTCCACTTTGCTTCTTCCACTACCCAGCTGCTCAAATCCCTTATTGTTCTTTGTGCCCTGACTCTCTGAGGCAGAACTTGTTTGCAACATGATCACCAGGGGGGAAATTTTGTCTACAGAGCAAAGCTTCCTCTCTGAGAAAGCCATGCTGACACTACTTTTCTAGGAAAATTTGGATTTTTGATGGCAAGCCATGACCGATGGAAAACTGGACTTTTAACAGACAGTGAGGAAGAGGAAACAGTGTTCATCAGGCAGTGTTGGCATATAATTTGGACATCTCCATTGAAATTAGTCATTCCAGGCTCCCTTTGTCGTTCATAGAGTTCTAGTCAAAAATACTAGTAGAGCATTACGTGCAATCCATCCTATTCAAAAGGAGAAAACTAGGCAAGTCAGCTGATGTTACCTAGTCACACTGCATAGCTTCTACTGGCTACAAAAGATCCAAGAACTAGCTCCTCAGCTCATGTCCATGTGGTAGTGGTAGTGCATATACTTGAAATGAACAGGGAATTTCTATTGGCATAAGATTTTCCAACTGCTACTTTGTCTCTTTCGGCTTACTTGTTTTTATACAAACAATACAGATGGCTGAATGATCATTTCTATTGGAACAACAGTGAAGTGTTCTGATGTTTCAGGGCATAAGAAAGGTACACAGGGTGTTAGACAAGTCATTGGTTATAAAGATGGCATTGCCAACTTTGGAAAGGCTGTTTCGTTGTCTGAATACTCAGTTGTCCTGGGTTTAGCAATAGCAGTCAATTTTTCTCCTTCTTAGTAGCTGGTGCAGCACTGTGTTTTGACTTACAGCCTGGAAACAGAGCTGATAGTACTTATTTTTACTCTGACCATTTTTACTCAGGACTTTGTGAGTTTCATGCTCTGCTGGGGAGGAGGGGAGGCCGGGAGGAAGCAGAGACAGGGCATCTGACCCAAACTGACCAAAGAGGTATTCCATACCACAGCACGGCATGCCCAAGGTGTAACTGGGAGTTACCTGGAAGGGCTAGTTCTCTGCTGGGTTGGAGGAGGTGTCGGTCGGTGCTCAGTCGGGTGGGGTAGGGTGCATTATCTGTTGGTGGTTGGTGAAGTGCTGTATTCTCTTCCCTTGTTATTTCCTTTATCATTATTATTCTTATTGGTGGTAGCAGTAGTGATTTGTGTTATATCTTAGTTACTAAACTGTTCTTATCTCAATCTGTGGGAGTTGCATTCTTTTGATTCTCCTCCCCATCCCTCCGGGAGCAGGGAGAGGGCAAGAAAGGGGGGTTGAGTGAGTGAATGAGCTGCGTGGCTGGGTTTAAACCACGACATCAGTTCGCAATTTCTCAAGGGCAAAGTCTGGTTCTTATTGTGTATTTATACAGGTCACATCAGGAGCTGAATCTTGGCTGCGGTCACGTAGCACTACTGTTGTACCTGACATCATAATACTAGCTGATCAGGAAAGTGATGATAATGAGGTTAAAGAAGTATCGGTTAATACATTATCATAATAGGTTTAAATATGATCTTTAAGCCAGAGTATGCAGAAACTAGTAGAAACATGGAGCTTTTTGTGGCATTTAGACCAACTTCATTTTTTTTGCCGGCATCAAAGTCAAATCTCGGGGGTTTTTTTTCAGAACAGAAGACATTAGAAGATACCTAATGTTCAAATGTGGAAGAAAGGAGACATCTGTGTGACAAATAGGCATGAAAATGAAACAAAGAGGCAGAGTTGTGAAGAGCTTCATGGAGCTAGAAGGTGAAGTAACAGCACACAGGAAATGAGATTTCTGTATTTAGTAGGAAGACTCACTTTGAGCAAACTACGGAAGCTGGAACTTAAGTAATCTAATTTGGGAAAGATGGAGGATATGATAAGTTTTAAGAAGCTGGATCAGAACTGGGGGCATAATGAAGAGTGGTACAAAGGATTAGTTCTAGGGACAGCAATGAAAAGTCAGATTGGACAGTGAACAGCATATGCTTTTATTTCTTGGTGCATTTTTTGTGATGCAACAAATAAGATGGGTCATTTGAAGGAAAAAGCATCAGGGTATATAAAAAGTCTATGGTAACTATGACAGAAATATGGAAAGGAAAATAATTATTTTATGTAAAATATTGATAAAATAAATAGCTTGGTTTTACCAATTTTAGCTTTCTTTGTGTAAAGAATAAGGTTTGGGAAGAAATGGCACATGGGAAAGTATAGAATAACAGAAGTTGAAGATGTGGTCATACTGGAGATCAAGGAAAAAGGCAAAAATATGTAGAGGGTGAGGCTCAAACTTAGGCACAAATACCACTAAAGGCAAATGATACACACTGAAAAGTAACAAGTTGCACTCTGGAAAAACCTTGGGACCCTATAAGAAGCATCAGCATCATAACCTCTGTAGTGCAGTGAGCACTTTTAATGACATTTGGCCATGGGAAATGAGGAGACTAAATTGCAGACTTCTACCACATAAATTAGGTTGAGGGAGGAGGTGCAGCTACTTAGAGATATAAAGCAGAAGGATGAAGAGTCACAAGTTACAGAAAGGGAAACTGGTTGAACATAATAAAAAATTTGCTCACAACTCAAGAGTGCAATCTCCTTTGAATATAGCCCATTTTTTGAGCAAGTAGCTGGATTAAAGACTTCAAGACATCTTTTTTAGACTAGACATGTTTATGATTTCATGACATTCTGAGAAACCTCAAAGCTTCTACTAAGCAATTTTCAACTTACAGGATCAGCTTCTAATTGATTTCTAATTTGTGCAAATCCATTTGTCCACTGTAGTCAAAAGGTTTGTTGAAAGCATACCCATAGTGGTTCAAATATACATATGTGCATAGAAAGCTAGAAAAGTAGATGAGAAAAATGCATTAAGACTGAGTAACAAGTCTGTTGACCCTGTGTATGGAGTCCTTAAGCAGGACTAAGTTGAAAATTTTCACTGATACCAGAGGTTTTTGCTCTGAAGTCTACTTGTATTGAAATGAGCTACTAATGACTGTATGGAGAAAAAATTGGCATCTCTCACTAGGATGAATCCTATAACTTGTAAGTCACCGTCACTATTCTGAATTGCAATATGTATATTTTTGAACAATATATGTATATATTTGAACACACACATACCAGATATTTTTTCTGTGCAATGTGTAGGGAAAAAAAAAAAAAAAAAGGCAATTATTTTAATGTGATGAAATTTAAAAGTTGATCTGGATGTTTCTATGGTCACAGACCTCTATTTATAAGTTTGGTCTTCCCCCAGCAGCTAAAGAGGAGCCTGGTGACCAATAGGAAAGCAAGACCTCATTCTCCACATTCCATTAGCTTCATAATTCCACATTAAGTGATGAGTTTAGTGCCATATGTTGAAGTCTGATATGTAGAAGAAAGAGGAAAAAATAATATGTACACATTTGTGCACAGATGGATATACACATACATTTATATATGTGTATGTGTAAAATATATGTATATACATATATATTTTGCACATGATTAACCTGTCTGTTTTCCTTCAGGAAATGGCATATATCGATGAAGTGAAAATTTTTCAACCTTTTGCAATGATTCTTCATGCTGTTAAGGTTTGCTTCAGTCTGGATTTAGGTTTGAGATTTTTATTTTAAATTTAACTGCCTGGATAACCTCACTGCAATTCTAATTTTCTGGACTCAGCCTGGAAACCACAAAGAAGAATTCTTTCCAGGCATTGTGACTTTCAACACATAACCTAAATAACAATACTGTTTTTACCTAAAGGTCTAAACATCTTAAGTATTAAATAAGGGATAAATTTGTCATAAGGTCAAGAGTTAAGAACCCTTAGATCAAAGAGTATTGAGAATATTCATATGAAAGACAGCATTAATATGAATTCTATACATCAATTTTCTTTTCAGATTACAATTCCACTAGCAAAAAGTCTCTGAGTTTATGTTATTACAGTTCCAAGTTTATCTTAAGCCATAAACTAGAAAAGTCCTGGTATTCATCTGTTCAGCCTTCACCTGGTTCTTCTAACTGAACATAAAAAAACAAATTAATCTTTCTTAGGTAGTATAAGCCTGCTAAAATTGCCACCTTATTACTAATATCACAGGAGTGTCAAGGAACTCCCAACAATGCTTTCACACATTGGAAAAAACCTTGTAAAAGACATACTTTGCTACAAATACAGAAAAAAGAGTGAGAAAAAGGAGAAGCTTTGTTACAAGCTGGGAAGCAAGGTGCAAAGCAGCTTTGCTCAAGGTGAAATAAAGCATCTCTAAAGCTGAATGCAAAACTTTAAATACAGGTTCAGTGAGAATCTGAACACTGGCTTACCATTGTGGGTCAAATTAAAAGGTGGTATCTACAGCCTTGGTTCATTCACATTCACTCCCGGGGTGAATTTTACTTTCCTCATGAGTTCTGCTTACACTGAATCTGCACAGAGTGACAAAAGTTTTTTCTAAAAGAAGAGCATCTCATGGGTATGTCTAAAACTAACTCTAGGGTCATGTTTTTGGGGGAGACTTCAGTCTGAAGGTACTAAGCCAGATGTGAAGGGAGAAACTCAGCTTCAAAAAGCTTTATTCCATTTGCTAACACTGACTTTCTATATAATTGCAGCCATGCCATGTCAAATCTAAACCCACTGCTACATCTCAACACACCTTGACTGTAAATCTCTAATAATGGTTGTACGATGATTATTCAGTGTGTTTATACTAGTGATCACATCTGGAAACATTATGTGCTACTCCAATGCAAGCAGTATCAGTTTGATCTTAATGATGAATATAGGGACAGGCTGAGTCAGTAGTTGGCCAAGAGGTAGACCTTTTCCCTAACAGACCCAGACACTACTGGACCAGGATGCTGTGGTGGCAATTCAGAAGGTGTTGCTTTTTCCAGTGCCTGTGTCTGTGCTACTTTATTTTTCCCCTCAAGTTCTTTGCTATTGCCTGGATACATCAATACTGAGGTCTCCACAGCTGGGAAGCCGCTCACTGTTGAACTGCCTTATAGCCCAGTCAGTCTGGTGGGGAGAAGGAGTGAAAGGTCATTTCCAAAGAAGGTCAAAGGACCACAATCAATGATCTTATATTTTTTTTTTTTTACATGATACCAGCAGTGCATTGATAATGACTCTGCTTTCTCGTGCAATGCCTCAGGTGATCAAAGGATAGCATATTGGAAGTAGAGGAGCTAATGAAGGACTTAGAGAAGCATATTCTCAATTCAGAATTTCACACTGACATTTTTGAAGCTGTTCCTTTCATGAGTTCCTTAGAAAAAAGTGATCATATTGGTCTGTGAAAGACCACACTCCAGTGATGTATTATCACTGAGGTCTGACCAGCTCCATACAGAGATTCAAGAAAGAATGACCATGTTGGGAGTTCTGCTGGTACTTGGGAGGTTCATATCAATGTTATCGATGAAAGCTGAAGCTGTTTCTCTTTTGGAGGGAAGACAGATCAATGTTTGCTGTTTTCCAAATCTTTCAGCATACTCTGAAAGAAATACTTCTGCTTAAAACAAAACCAAACCAACAAACAAACAAACAAACAAAATTTCCTATGAACCATGTAAATTATATTTATTTTCATTGCCTCATGTGCTTCAGATAAAACATTGAAACAAAAAACTAGTCCCAATTGGGCATTTCTTACAATAATCTGAATTCATTGTTGCTAAATCTTTATTTTTTTCATAAAAGAAAGCAATTTTTCAAGGAAACAAACTGTAAAAGCATTTTCAAGCAGTTGTATCAGGAAGTGATAGAGAAAGTTAAGTAAGAATCGTGAAGACAAGAACCATAGAAACTATATTGTTGAATTTCCGCACTGTGGGACTTAGTTGACAGAGAGGAAACCTCAACAGTGAGATAGGAATGTGAAGCTACTGTGCTTGGATAAGTACTGCAAGCTGCGAAGACCCATATTTTGGAGGTGCTTATCTCTCCATTGACTATTCAGGAAGCATAAGCAAACTTGGCATGAATTTTAACCATCTTTTGGTGGTCAGAAGTAGGTCATATGGCTTTCAAAAAAGGAAGTACAAGAAATGATCATTTCAAGTCTCTAAATAAAGTTGCTAAAATACTCTATTTACAAGTTCGGTAAAAAATCAAGAATTCAAAGTAGTTCTGCTCACTTCCCTTTCCCAAAACCCCAACATTTTTTTTTTCTGGGAAACATAAAAATTAAAAGA
Organism: Loriculus beryllinus; assembly: GCA_039877255.1. Lineage (NCBI taxonomy): Eukaryota > Metazoa > Chordata > Aves > Psittaciformes > Psittacidae > Loriculus > Loriculus beryllinus. Next base: position 15,234 of record JBCJKH010041146.1, on the reverse strand, counting down.
TTTTTTTTGTCAACTTGATTGACTCTACCAGCAGATCTCCAGCCAACACCACTCATAATCTAGTAAAGAAATGCATCAGTCTTTGTTTACTAAAGAGAAAAAAAATGTATTTTGAATCAATTCATCTATGACAGTCACATTCAGACCAGAAACAGAAAAATTCAATTAGTACTGAAAACAGAAAGAGGAAAGAGAGATAAGAGAAAAATAACCATGGTATAGGGAAAAGCTGTAATGAATGTCTCAGCAGGTATGATAGCTCAACTGTCAGTTATTCTACCAGCTTCAGGAGTGTCTTTTTGGGCATCTCCAGGTTAGCTTAATCCTGAAGATCAGAAAACAGCCTTCCACTGGTACCTTCAGGTGTTAACATCTGTGAGTTTCTGAAAATAAGTTCATAGGTGAAGGGTTAGAGAAGGGAACATAATTTTTCTCTGAGCCCCATGCTTTCTATTGAGCTCAAACTAGGGCTTAAGGCTGAGGAACCAGAGTCAAATATTTGGAGTCGAGGGGGTCTGTGATGGTTCTGTGGGAGGTTCAAGGGAACAGAGTAGAGCAGTTCAGGTCGTTTACAAGAATGAGTAGAAGGAAGCCCAGGTCACTTCAGAGGTGAAATTAAAAAGTCTGGGAACCCTGTTATTTGAGCCAGAGAAGAGGAACGGCTAGGTAGTATCAAGTCAGTTGGGGAAGGTAGAAACTGCAATATCACAATGGAAAAATCTCATCTGGGACAGCTGAGAAAGCAATTTTTCATCTTTGATTTCCCCTTTGCATTGCCAAATCTGAACCAGGGCATAGTTACATAAATAGATGCATATGGCTGGAACACCCTGAGTGTTTGGGTATACCTGACTGATTAGAACATTGTAGGTTTAATCTCAGTGGCACTAAGGAGCCAGTTGAAGAATATGACCTTTGAATTTGACTTGGCAGAACATGGAGGACTTTATCAGTGTTCTTGGAAATAAGCTTTAATTAAATTGCAGTTATAATCTAAAAAAAAACCCAACTCTGCACTGTGAAAATGCAGTTTTATTGCTCTGAGGTCAACATCTTTCAATGACTCCAGAGAAGAATACGTTTCAGCTATCACGTAGCTAAATGAGACATCTGTTTCAGCAGATTTACTCTGTCATCTTACAGGTGAACACCACCATTAAAGAGCCTGTGAAGAAATTACATTGACATTAAACTGCATTCACACCTACCTTTATGCATCTAAGAGTTAGTTGTCTATTCAAAGCTGATCACCTGTAATTCTCTAGTCAATGGAAAGACTGGAATGTCCAGAGGAAGGCTCATCCCATCTATTCTAGGCTCAGATTAATACTTTTTAACTTTTTCCGCTGAATATATATGCGATGCAGAGAGCTATGTTGACTAGACATCTAAATTTTAAAATAATGTTGTTAGTGAAATACTAAATCCTTTTAGGGCAATGTAAATCTCTTTTTCTTAACCATTAAAAGTTTTTTGGGTCATGTTTTCTTTATATGTAATGAAGATAAACAATCTTAGTGAAGATAAATAATCTTATGTAATTGCAATGGAACTAAGACTTTAGGTAAAATTCCACACATCATAACACAAACAGTAATGTATCCACAGCAATGACACTATTGGACAGAACTTACTAAATGCTTCTGTTGCTGTGTGAAGAAAGGGCAGAGTCTGTCTTTATGCAGCTTCCCGTAGTGACTATAGAATCGTGTTACTGGATGCTGGATGCAGTTAAATTCATCAGCTATAAAGATCTCAATTCACATAACCACAAGCTGACATATTTTCACCTGTCAGATTTTACCAAGACTTTTCCCCACAAATGACTGATTTTCAAAATATTTTCATTTTTGCCCTAAGGCACATTGTAAATCAATTTTTTCAACTTATTCACTGAAACTACATGTTAACTCCTATGCCCATTTCACTACAGATTGCTGAACAGACTTTGAAGGAGAACAGTTTTAGTTTCTCTGAGATTGCTGAGATTTGGAGTCAAGAGTGTACAGAAAAAAGCTCTAGAACATGTCAAAATTTTGAACGTGCTATAAAATTACAGAATGTTTTGGGTTGGAAAGGATCTTAAAAATGATCTAATTCCAATACCCCCACAACAGGTAGGGATGCCTTCCACTAGATCAGGTTGCGTAAGGCCCTGTCCAACCTGGCCCTGAACACTGCCAGGGATGGAACATTCATAACTTCCTTGGGCAATCTGTTCCAGTGCCTCACCACCCTCACAGTAAAGAGTTTCTACCTTATATGTAAGCTTAATCTCTCTTTTTTGAACCCACTGCCTGTTATTTTGCATTTTCAAGGTTGATCCATTTGCTCTGTAAACAATGGGCTTATGGGTTCATTTAGTTGTTAACAAATACTTCCCTAAGCTTCATCCCAAATTTCCAGGCCATCATATAAGATAATGCTCAAGCACTCTTTGCATTGCACACACAGACTATCTGGGAAGGAAGTGTCACCTGGGTCTTGGATAAAGATGCGCATCATATAAGGAAGAAGTTCTTCAATGTGAGGATGCTGAGGGCCAGGCACAGGTTGCCCAAAGAAGCTGTGGCTGCTCCATTCCTGGCAGTGTTCAAGGGCCAGTTGTTAACATTGTTCAGTGTTGGACAGGACTTTGAGCAACCTGGTCTAGTGGAAGGTGTCCCTGCCCATGGCAGGGGCTGGAACTGGATGAGATTTAAGGTCCCTTCCAATCAAAACCATTTTCTGATTCTGCGATCATCCAAACTCACATTCAGTCACAATGTAAGTGGAGACTACACAGATTGTGTCATATGAATTCACAGGTACAAATGATGCTGGGTAGTGCTAATCCCACTATCCCCTCCATCAACTGCAAGTAAAATTTAAAACAAAATACCAACTAAGGAAAAAATATTAACTGCAACAGAGATTTGGGGCTAAACTGATTCATGAAGATGGGTGTCTACGGCTGTTTGGAAAACCTTCTAGTCTCTGAGTTTCACTCCAGAGGGAAGTGAAAGTCCCTTTCAAAGACTTCTAAGGAACAAATTCTTAAGATACTTTGCAATATTTGTCAACTCTGGGTGGCTTTCCCAGGTAGTCTTGGGCTTCTCAAATGACGTTTAACATCTGCGTGTGGGGCAACTGAATTGAACGCCTAAGTCAGGATTTGTCTTGCAGAAAAAGTTGCCTACAGTTAGGCAGATACTATGTAGACAGCCCACACTACATGGAGTGACTGTATAAGCTGCCACCAAAGTCAGCACAGTTCCTGACTGGGGCAAGCAGATCTACTCCAAGATATCCACTTACCAGACTCCCTCTCAAGGATTCATGTTCTCAAACTAGAACTGACTCCTCTTCCTCTTTCGTCTTGCCAAACCCTCAGGAAAATATTCACATCAACTTAGAGGCAATTTTGTCTCCACGCTGGGTAGACCATTGCAGACCTGTTAGCCTAACCATACACTGTTAGAGTGTCTATCCTCCCCACATCTCCCAAGCACCCATTCCTAGCATTGCTTCCTAATTGCGTGCAGATTTCTAACCAATAACTCTCCCTTCTTTCACTCCTCTTCCTCAACTCATAATTGATCAGACACTGAACAGCTGCTGGCTATTTTCTCTTCCTGAGAAACACTCAGTAATTGTATGTAGGGCTCCAAATCCCCAAACATTTGGAGAAGAGAAGGACTTGAATAGGAGCCAGTTCTTTTTACAGCACTCTTACCAGCAGCAGTGGCAGGCATTTAAATCATATCAGAGGGGATAGTGAGGGTGACGTGTGTGTGGGAGTGTTGTTGAATTCGCTGAGATTCACTTTGAGAGATGGAATAAAAAGAAGTAAAAATTTTCAGGAGAGAAAAAAATGAAATCAGCAAGCAACAAACCAAGGCAGCTCAAACAGTTGGAGTCCATCCCAGCTCTTAAGCAGCGAGATTTCTCCCTAAACCAAAAGGCTTTGTTTCTGCCCATGCTCACACACATTTCCCAAACTGCAGATTGCTGAACCAGTTTCATTCCACTTTAAAATGAGGGTTATCCATTAGGAGCATTTGCATTTTCTGATCCTGCTCTAATATCCCCTTCAATCACTGCAGAGGCAACACTCAGCTGTGCTGGAGGTGTTTCTTCTGCTCTTTCTGCCTTTTGGAAAGTCTAAGCTAACAGCATTGTCGTTAAGACATCCCAGCTTTGTGCCAAAAGTTAAATGAGTGAACTCAAGTCATACTCATGTAAAAATATGTCCCAAGAAAACATACCTGATTTGTTTGAGAAAGACAGCTGCTTATCAAAACATATAATATCATGCTCTTGGCTAATTGAGCCTGTCTAACATAAAATCTCTTAAAAACAATGAGTAATTTGTTAGTGAAAATGTAGAAAGCAGAGTAACTAGACCAAAAGCGAAAAAGTTCACATCAGAAATATTCCTGAGTTGTATCACAAGATTTAATTCATACATCAAGTTACTTCTTCAGTAAGCTTCTTTTCCAAGATTAATATCAAATACAGTGCACAAAAATGTGGTGGGATACACCAACAAAGTGGGATACACCAACAAAGTGGGATACATCTCAGTCATCTGAAAGCAGGTATTTACCCTAAACTGTGATATCTATAATATCTATCAACACATACAAACAATTCTAGAAGGTGCTTTACCACATTTCTAATGAGATGGTTTAGTTTAGCTTAGTTTAGCTAAAGACTAGGTATTTAGTTAGTCTAGTTGAGACTTACTTTAGCTGACACTCTGATTAATGGCCAAATCACTAAGATTAGGTGAGATGAGTCCCACTCCATGTCTCAGGCTATCCTGACATTTCAGCTGTAGAATTAGTGACATCTTCATTAGACCTGATATTTAAAGGTGAGACGCATTTAGACCAATACCTCATATTTGATGTTCTTTACAGAGATAGGCAAAGCAGAGGAAGCTTGGAGGTTTGGTATTCTACGATCATGTAGAATCAAAGAATTAGACATGTAACGCCCTAACCTTCCAACACCCCTGTCATGGGCAGGAACACTTTCCACTAGACTCGGTTGCACAAAGCGCCATCCAACCTAGCCTTGGACACAAATATATCTGAATCACAGGTCAGGCCAAAAAGGTGCATTTGGCATATTGGAATCACAATAAAGAATTGAGCAGGGTGCTTCTGTAAGGACAGGATATCCAGATCTGGGTTTGAGAAAATGTGGGATGGGAGTTAACTGCATCAGTCTCACAAAAGGAAAGTTGAGGTCCTTCTAATATAGGGTGATGTCCTATTCTCCTCTTAGCAGTTGTAGACGCTTGACTGCTAAAGTCAATGTGAGCTGGTTCCCCCCACACACACCTTGTTAGGGAGGAACAAAGGGGAAGTTATTAATGGCAATTCCTCAGAGCTGAGATGGATTTTTTCCACCATTAAACAATTCACAGACAAATAGGCATTGCCAATGTCTTCAGTCTTTCTTGATCTCTTCCACCAGCAGTGTTGTAGCAGATTCTAGTTTGGGGTTTTTTGTTTTCTTTTGTTTTTCCCCAGAGGACCGGAATCATTATTTAGCTTTGGACTTTAATAAATAAATAAATAAACAAATAAAATCTCTATCATCAAGTTAAAAAAAACCCAAACCAACAGATCCCCCTGTCTCCAAGACTACTACTAATTTTGGCATCTTAGTAAAATTTGAATTCCTCAAGCAGCCCTAGGGAAAAAACAGATCCTGATATGAAAAATGACACCTTAGCCACTGTCATTTCAGTTCAAAAAGACAAAACAATATGTAATTCCAGGAATAGCTGCTAAAATCTGATAAAAATTTTGTGTGGGCCCGGTAACCTTACACTGGACACTTGTGGCTACTTCCTAGAGAAACAAGAGAAAGCAAAGAAAATTCTTCTTCGACAAATAGCACATGTAATACTACAATTGGCTACATTCCTAATAGGATCTCCATGCCAGCAATACAAAGACTGTAACCTTAGAAGAGAGATGTGATTGCTGTCTTGGACTGAGCTTGCTCTTTAAGGAGCTTGCAACACAGTTAGACCTGCCTCTGCTGTAGTTGCCTCCCCAGGTAAAGCAACTAAGTCCTGGAGTCACATAACTGAAGAAGGCGATTAAGAAATCAGGTCTGCTGGGAATATAACAGATGCCTACACGGCAGCTTAGCTTTCGTCAGCCTCCAGAAAGTACCCTAAACCACACAATAGTCACCATACATAAGTGATTCTCTGTAACTTTGAGCCCAGTGTTTGAATTTGGGTCCTTGAGGAAGCTTAAGACCCATTTAAGAACAGTGCATAGGACTTCTCATCATGCTGTATGGGCTGAAAACCAGTCAAGCCACAAATCCTGAGCAGGTATTTTTCCTTACAATGCTCAGTTCATGTGAACTGAAGATAGACAGATATACCTTGTCATTTTATTTTGCACAGAACTGTAATACTTGCAAATGCTATGCTCCCTCACTCAGTCTTGGGTGTATGAGCAAATGAGTAAAATGGTAAAAATGCTTGCAAAAAGCACAGGTTTATAGCAGAGGAACGTGTCCCCTAAAATAACGTTACAACCTAATTTATGTCTGCATATAATGCCTGATTTTGAAAATATTGTCATTTTCAACACACATAATCTCTTCATTTTGCAGAACCATTCAGAAGTCTCATCAACAGTTTACTAAGGAGTTATAAGAATTAAAGAAAATTGAATGTTAAGCAAAGGGATCACTGCATCTGTATGTTCTTGTTCTTCCCCCACATGGGTAGTGAGAGATCCTTGCACTTGACATCAGTCATATAAAGGCATGTTTGTAAATTTAGTCCACATGATTGCTGGGAGTTAAGAGAGAGAGAGAGATATTACGAGAAGGGCACCATGAATTTTGGGCAATTAAATATTTGCTATGATGGCTTGAAAGTCCTGGTACCTTGGACTGTAGCTGTAAACAAGAGGAAGCTCCGATAAAGAGCCGGAAAGAGTTTTGAGCCATTATAAACTGAAAGGCAGCTGGGAAAGGAGGCTGGAAAGTCTTGATTATCCTCTTCTGGAAATAAACCCCACCCAGAGGGAAGCAGGTTGGAAAACACCAGCTGTGGCAGATGTGGCTGCTGTTAGAGGGAGCCAGATTAGGTAAAGCTCTGAGATGACTGGCATCTCATCTGCTATGAAGACCAAGATTGGTAGCATCAGCTCTTCCTTTTGGTTTTGAAGTTCTGTCTACATACAGATAACCTTGATGCAGTATGCGAAAGATGAAATGAAATGAACAATAGGTGCATTATTCAGCACAAAAAAGGTATCTCACGTCAAATTAAAATGCTATCATTTATACCTTAAGTTCCCTTCATATTTCTTTTTTTGAGTATGATTCTTAGGACCTATTGCAAAATTCTGCAAAAGATGAGATAAATTTTGTGCTTGATGCCTTCGGCGACAGTGACTTTAAATAGAGCCTGAAGAGAACAGCTCAGATGCAGAAGTCAGTTGAATCCCACCTATTTTTTCAGGTTAGTTGATGTTGAGTCTAGAAGCCTGTTGGCTCTGTCTGGGACTTCAAAGGTTTTCTGCTTGTGCTTGTGACACCATATTTGAGCTCTCTGGTCTCTAAAAAAGGTTGAATTTGAAGGTTGAATCCATTGCCTCAGTGGAGATATTAACAGGAAACTTCTCTCCTCAGCTGACTAGTTTCATAAAGCTTATAGATACTCAATATCATCATGCTTTGCACCCCTCAATTAAACACAGGTATTATTGCCTTTTTGATTCAAAAGGAGGAGAAAGAGACAATTGCCTATCTGCATAGCTGGCATCCAGCATACCTATTCAGCTCTTCCAGAAAACAGGCTCAAAATGGATCTGTTTCTCAAGCTCATCAGACCATGTGTATGAACAGGGATTTTCAGCATTTTTTTTTTGGCAGAAGCATGGCCCCATTTATTTCCTCAGTACAGGAACTCTCTGATTGCCACAGATAATGTGTTGTTTTACCATAGCCTACCCACTGCTGTCTGATTTCTCCTGTCTTCTTTATTTCATGTTTCATTCAACAAAACACATTGGCATGTTCCCCCATGTTGCACCACAAGCTTACGTTCCAAGAAAAGTCAAAATTAAGTTTCAAAAGTAAACAAGTTGAAATTAGGACAGTCCTTAAAGGCATTGGCAAAGCACATGTTTACATTCTCAGTGAAACAGGTACAATGATTTTTTTTTCCATCAAAGGCAAAGTTTCCAGCTATGGGTTGTCATGATTTTCTTTAAGATAATTATCACATCTCCAAAGACACTGGCAGCTGTAGGCACTCTTACCCTCCCTAATTACACAGTTAATAAGAGAAGCAGAGAGAAAGTCAGAGTTAAATAAAGGCCAAGGCCAAATCCAAGCACCTTGGATTCACCACTTAGTAACTGAGCTGGCCAGAAACCTTCCTGATCTTGCCAAAGAGGGATGAGGCTATGGAATGAGCTTCCCACAGATGGCTAATGTGGGAGTGAAACTGTTTGCTTACAAGAGGACACTGCTTGTACCTTCCTCAAAACATTTTTTTATCATCACAGCAGGTTAATAAGCATTTAGGGAGCACTTGTACTACCATAGCCTGACATTCGCTATTGTGAGGGTGCAGAAAGCAATTTTGGGGAACACAAATCTGAGCTATGCCAATGAGGGACTTGAAATTCATTCTGCCACATCCCATGGGATTGTCCCGAGCCCATCTCTAAATTGGAGGAGACGTGACTCATCCTCTCTCTCTTTGGCCACTTCATCCTGTACTGCAGAAGTTTCCCATTGAAAATTTCATGAAGACTGGAACATTTTTTTGGGGAAATATTCTGGTTCTTGACATTTAAATGAAAAAAAAAACCCCAAGAAATTTGATCAACAGCTCCTCTCTAGCTGCCATATATAAGCACAAACACAAGGCCAAAATCAGCACTAAATCCCATTTTATTTTGAGAGGATTCAAATTGTTCACTATAAATGGGAAGGAAAAAATATTTTATTCCTAAATATTAAGTAGTTTGAGTTTGCTTTGGTAGTTTTTTTTTTTTTTTTACTTTTTCTGCCCACAGATTCTGAATGTTAATAGCCACAACACTATAAAAGCATTGCTTCATCACTCAGAACTACTTGCACAGGGTTTGACTGCAAGAGGTCACCTGTGGAGCTGCAAGGAATGGAGAGCAACAGCTCATGTGTGCTAACAAATGAGGAACAAGGTCTAAGATTACTTTGTCTGGCAAACTGACCTTCACCCTCAGGTGACCTTTTGAATTGCCAGGCTTCAAATATCTGCAGCTTGGACTCCTGTCCCATAATTTGGTTTCTCCTCCAACAAAGTAATGAGGTATTGATGGCTCTAGTACAGGTGTTGCTTCCCAAGTACTCCCAGTGCTTCTGGAATTATAATGTGTATTTTGAATAAAAGACAAGCACCATGTCCTTTCTGTCTGCTAACAAAGATGGCCACAGGGAGAATGACAGGCCTCAGTGGTTCCATCAGAAACCACCTCACTCATATCCAAGCCATGAGCTGCAGAGAATGAGACGAAGGCATTCCTTCTGCCCACTCTGCTTGGAGTGTTGGTTATCTTTGAAGGAGGCACAGGCTGTTAAGCTGAGAGTGATGCTTGAATTCATAGCGTCCAGAGTCACCAGCTCTTGCATATCAGATAACACCCTGTGGTAGCTGAAGATCAGAAACAAAATGTAATAAGAAAGAAACTAAGGTAGAGAGAAGGGAACAAGCCATGTTACATTATGATGCATATTCAAGTGTATTCAATGTATATATTAGTACATACCTAAAGCTGAGGAGAGAAAGAAAGAGAAAGGTCTTACTTTAGTTCCCTTCCCTTTAAGCATCATTTCCTATTCATGCAAGTAACATGAACACTACAATTATATAGCCAAGCTAGCTGAAGACAGAACAAGAGAAAAAAATAGGTGGAAATATTTACAACTCTTCCAAAAGAAGGAATTGAAATATGTAAAAGAGGGCAGCACTGATTGCCAAAATACTGGAGGTTTTTTGTTCCTTCCACCGTGCTGTATTGTGAGCGGTGTTTGGAAGGGGGGGGGGAGTGGGCAAGCTTTGGAATCTCAGGGGTTTTATTTCACTATGAAACTTTAGCACAAGAAATTTTAATTGTGGATCCTTGTGGACAAGACCTTGAAATCCTACCCAGCCAGAGCTTTCTGGTCCCGGTGTGTTCTTGGAACTGGTTGTGGCTCCTAGTCATTTGGTTGCCTTATCCAAGTTTGTTCTCTCAGTCCGTCAGTGAGATGCAGAATGGGTTAGAGGGTTAACTATTTGTTAGCAATCCTGAACACAAAAATTTGGGCAGGGACTGTTTCATGGCTAGCCATGCAGGCAGAATGTTTATATCTATTTTAGAAGGTATCACTATGGGAACATTCTTTTTTTTTTTTTCTTTTTTTTTTTTTCTTTTTTTCTTGCTTTGGAAAGTGATAGGCCTTTAACGCAGTTGGCATCTAACCAAGAAACTCTGGAGAAGGAACACGAGTGCAGCCGCTCTGAGTAATTGATTGTGGCTACTGGTTGACTGCATTAGTGTTTGTGATAGCATGAAATATTATATGTTGGAGGGCCTCAAAATTATCAGGGTATTTTATCATGGACTGGGCATGTATCTGATGTATTTATGTGTATTACCATCAGAGGGTCACTTGGGCAATGCACTGAGATAATGGAAAGAAAGAGAACTTGGAACTCAAGGTAACATATCTTCTTGTTCAGCTTTTAAATTCACAGAACTTCATGGGAAATACCAGTAGCCAACTAATGTGCTTCTATATGATTAATCTACATTTTAGAGTGTGAATATTTTGGGTCAGGTCTTCAGCGGGTATAAATTGGAGGTACCCCTGTGACATTGATGTAGACCAGATGAAAATTTGGATTAGTTACATTGAAAGGAGGGTCAGGAATCCACATGAGAAATCTGTCCACATGAGCTCAGATTATTTGGAGATTTCTATTCTCCAAGTCCAAATATACTATAAAAACAGCACCTCCTGCAGAATTGTCCTGTTTCCAGAAAACCCGCAGTGGTGAAAGTTTTGAGAAGTCTGAAATCAAAAGGTGATTTAGTTAAACTTTTGAAAAAATCTTGTTTATGTTCTAAGGAGGTTTGAAAAATGATTCTTGAAGTGATATTGACATTTCCCCATTGTTTTAATTTCGCAGGCTTCCATATAGATTATTTTTTCTTCTTTTCTAAATTTTCAGACAATTCTCCATTTCTTTTTAAATAAACATAGTGATTAATTTCACTTCTTAAAATTATTTTGGTTACAAAAACTCAATAAATTGAAATTTCAGGAAGCCGAACACCTTGAAAACTACTTGCAGAGCATTTTTAATAATAATACTAATAAGGTTATAACATTTTAACTAAAATAAGTTTTCCCTGTGGTCCCTCATATACCTTCCTTCTGCCAATATCTACACCTATTTGCTGCAAAATCATTTTGAAGAATGGAATGAAAGTTCTTCATTAAAGCTGCCACTTGGGAGAAATACAAATAGCAGATGGCACTTTGCAATACTTTGCTAATCCCCACGCACATATCGGGCATACAGGCTGGCATTCATCTGCCCTATTTTTATACAACCAAAAGTTAGACATCTGAATCTGAGCTGGTCAACCTCCATTGGTGTAATAGTCAGAAGAATAAAACTGTAGCCTAAAAAAAAAGGAAAAGCCCAGAAAAACAACCATGTCCTGGGCTGCATCCCAGCAGTGTGACCAGCAGGTAGAGGGAGGGGATTCTCCCCCTCTACTCTGCTCTGGTGAGACCTTCCCCTGCAGTCCTGCATCCAGCTCTGGGATCCCAACGTAAGAAGGACATGGAGCCGTTGGAGTGAGTCCAGAGGAGGCCACAAAAATGATAAGAGGGGTGGAGCACCTCTGCTATGGAAACAGGCTGAGAGAGCTGGGAGAAGAGAACCCTCCAGGGAGACTTTACAACAGTCTTCCAGTACTTAAAGGGACTGACAAGAAAGCTGGAGAGGGGCTTTTGACAAGGGCAGGTAGGGACAAAGAGAGGGGGAATGGATTTAAACTGACAGAGGGGAAATTTAGATGAGATGTGAGGAAGAAGTTCTTTACTGTGTAGCTGGTGAGGCCCTGGCACAGGTTGCCCAGAGAAGCTGTGGCTGCCCCACCCCTGGAAGTGTTCAAGGCCAGACTGGATGAGGCTTGGAGCAACCTGGTCTAGTAGAAGGTGTCCCTTCCTGTGGCAGGAGCTTTGGTCCTTAACATCCCTTCCAATTCAAACCATTCTATGATTCTATGATGAAACAGTTCTTCTATGTTTGTCTAATTCACTTCCGAAGACTGTACTTTTCTCTCCACCGATTGCTCAGGTCTAGGTTGAATAGATCTGGCTTGGACATGAAAAAGAATGGTAAACCCAACATCGGTAGTTTTATTATTTTCTGTTCCCCCACCCTCAACCACCCAGAGAAAACTGAAAAGTTCAGCTTTCCCTTTTGCCTCATAACTGAAAACAGGGGGAGAACCACAACATTTAATTATACCCTATATACAGAACCTATACATGACCACGCATAATAATGAGATGATCTCCCTTTCAAGGAATAACTTTCCTTTGAGTGGGTCAAATCTTTCAGATATCCACATGAAAGATTATAGTACTAAAATTAATTTTTCAGGGCTTCCTGCTTCCACAAGCACCTTACTTGCTGACACAGAAGTCATGTCTTTGCCAATCCGATATCTGGAGTGTTGCTATTCCTCTGAAAAAATTCCCTGGAAGGCTTGGTCCAAGGCAAGTAGTCCTACCTTGTTTGATGTCTTTAACAATGGTGAAATTCAGTGTCAGGGAATGTTGCATTCAAGAAAATTAATGGAGGAGATGTTCCCGGTATGCCAAAGCATAGGCTTCAGATATATTACAGAAAAAAAAAGCAGGAGAGCTGGCTTCAGTTCCCACAATAGTCCTGGTGAATCAGAACTGCCATCCTAACACCAGGCTTGGACAAAAGGAGGGTGAACAAATTATCTCTTTGTCCTTTCTGTTCAGGATATAGCTGGGCACGGAAAAGCGGAAAAGATTATCCTGGACAGGAAAAATGAGGCTGAATCTTTAGCTTAATGCTTAGAGAATTCACCTGAAAATCTAGAGCAAGGAAAGAACTGGAGTCTCCTTGGCTTTCACAATGAACAGCTCATGAGTGTCAGTTTATCATGTTTGTTACGCACTGAGCATAAATTGGCTGATGCAGGACATTCAAATATATGTCAACCAAATCTGACATACCTTCTTTCAAATGTGTTATCTGTCTTTTTGTCTGTCTGTTTGTCTCTAATATGGTGAATATTAGCTTTTCATGGAAAGTAGCATTTTCTTTTAGAAACTTGCATTCTCTGTTTAAAAAAAAAAAAAAAATTATGGAAAATGTAGCTGTTGTATTAGGTATTGTTGTGCCAGATTCTCACTTGGCCTGGATCAGTATACCTCTGCTGACCTCAATACTAATTTAACTTGAGGGCAAGCAAAGAACTTGGTGTTCAGTCATAGAGTGACTGCGGCTAAACTGCTGAATAAATCAGATGAGACCAACCAGTTGCTCCATAAATTCACAGTAGCCCATGGCCAATGCATTACTCTAAAGTAGCAGCACAGCAATTTAATTAGAATATTGTATTATTATTATTATTATTATTATTATTATTATTATTATTATTGTTATTATTATTGTTGTTGTTGTTGTTGTTATTTTTTTTAGGTTTTGGCTTTTTTCCATGAGTCCTTGCCAAGTTGCTCAATACTGTCACTGGCATCAGACTGAAGCTATTTGCGGATGTGATCATGAGCTAGAAGTCTGGCTCATTTCAGAAAACAATAAAAGTCCATTCCCTTAAAGACACCTGGTTTTCAGTAGAGACAGTTTAGCATATATCCTATCAATTAGAAATGCGCAAGCCTTACCAGGATCACGCATTTATGTCCCCAGACCTATGTTGCTGACTTTGAGCACACTGCTACTGCATTTTTGCCCACACTAAGTCCTCAGTGACTGTGCTTGAAGGTACTTGTGAACCTCCCAATTCTTCATTAATTGAAGGTGACAGAAAGTTTATCAATGTTCTCCACTGCCAGATGTAATTTTCAATTGAGTGGGGAAACAGCAAATCACCTTCAAGGCATTTCTGCTTTTTTTCACTGGAAAAAACGTAGCATCACTCCCTAACCCCGCACAGACTTGCCATGATTTCTGTGCCTCCCCTGGGGGCATACTGCCTCTGTAGGGTACTGGTGTGGTACCGACTGCTCTTGAAAGTACTAGTAAACATGATACCCTTCTGCTTTTTGTTGCATAATGGCGTATTTCATGCTCAGTCATTTGGTAGGTGTGGATTTGAGAGTGGAGAAGGAGGCAGAGGGGCAGTGGAATTGAACTGCTTTCCCTAGTGTGGTTGGTATTTTGCTGCTATAGCTCTGCAAGGCAGAGGAAGGAGAAAGGAGGATTAGGGCAATATGAAGGAAAGAAAATTAAAGAAGAGAAATATTTCTGTACTAATGTTGATTAACTGATATGCAGAGCAAAGAAACAGAAAAAGATAGGAACACGTTAACAAATCTTTATTTAAATCCTAATTTACAAGTGAAAATGCGTTGGCTCCTTCTAAATCCCTACAGAGATTTTGAGACATCGAAGCCAGCAGACACCCTATGATCATCTAACATGACCTTTCTTAACTCAGTCTAGAAACTTTACCCAGTGATTCCTGGAATGGAAGGAATTATCCCCACGATGTGAGTACATTTCTAAGATGCAGCTTAATAAACTGATGATGGGTATCATATTGCCTGTGATAGCAGAGCACTGGATGTCATGGACTGGTTCCTATATTCCTCCAAAGGAATGTTACCAATGACTTGTGGTTGAGCTAAAGCACATTTATCCCTTCTTCCTGCAACTGCTACTAATTCTGACTTTGCTGACAGAGCTGCCTCATCCTAGCATGCATAGGGAGATTCATAGCCATATGAATCATAGCACAGAGGGAGAGCTATGATGCAAAGATTTCCCAGGTTTTTTCTTGTACTGAATGGGTCAAGGTAGACCAATTTTCCTATTGTCACAGTTAAAACCATAGCTTTAGTAGGACTTCAGTGCTAGTCTTCAGCACGAACATTTGAACTCTGTTCCCACAGAGAAAGAGCTAGGGGAGAAATCTAATGCTGGACACATGC
>JBCJKH010041143.1:0-16153 GCA_039877255.1 Loriculus beryllinus | reverse complement strand
TCCAATCTAAACCTCCCCTGTTTAAGTTTGAACCCATTACCCCTTGTCCTATCACTACAGTCCCTAATGAAGAGTCCATCCCCAGCATCCCTATATCCCCCCTTCAGATACTGGAAGGCTGCTATGAGATCTGCACGCAGCCTTCTCTTCTCCAGGCTAAACAGCCCCAACTTTCTCAGCCTGTCTTCATATGGGAGGTGCTCCTGGCTTTAATTTTGTTTTTGCGTCTTCACATAGTAAGATATGCTTTACAGTCCAACAGCTGCACACAAACAGTTTGGCATTACTGACCATGAGCCAGCAATGTGTGCTCACAGCCCAGAAAGCCAATTATGTCCTGGGCTGCATCAAAAGCAGTGTGACTAGCAGGTCAAAGGAGGTGATTCTCTCCTCCTACTCCACTCTTGTGGAACCCCACCTGGAGTAGTGCATCCAGCTCTGGAGACTCCAGCATAAGAAGGACATGGACCTGCTCTAGTGCGTCCAGAGGGGGGCGAGGAAGATGATGAGAGGGCTGGAGCACCTCTCCTATGAAGACAGGCTGAGAGAGTTGGGGTGGTCCAGCCTGGAGAAGAGAAGGCTGCGTGCAGACCTCATAGCAGCAACCTACAGGGGCCTACAAGAAATCTGGAGAAGGACTTTTTACATGAGAATGTAGTGACAGGACAACAGGGAATGGCTTTAAACTGAAAGAGAGGAGATTAGATTAGGTGGAATACAATGCCCAGAAAAGTTGTGGATGCCCCATCCCTGGCAGTGTTCAAAGCCACGTTGGACGGGGCGTCAAACAACGTGGTCTGGTAAAAGATGTCCCTGGTCATGGCAGGGGGGTGGAACTAAGTGGTGTTTAAGGTCCCTTCCAACACAAACCATTCTATGACTCTATGAATTTCACAGTTATACTGAATGCTGCTTTCTTGAGGAATGCATGAAGAGTACCAAAACAGGTTATTTTTGGACACTCAATTAAGGAGAAACAGGAGTTTGGAGAAAGAAACACCCATGCTGATTTTAATCAAATTTTGTTAACTAGGTAAAAAATATTTAAACCATCTCATCAGAGAAAGAATTAGATTGCCAAATTTCAGGTAAATGAGCATTTTAACAACTTGGTTAAAATCTGCATTTAAGAAAGAAACCCTGACAGACAAGGAATAAAAAGATCTAATTCAACACACGTAAACAGTTCCCACTTCGTTCAAAAATCAGCCTGTTAACACAAAGCCTGTTACCCAAATCTCAACAAGGGCAAGTATTTTTGGGGAAAAAAAGTCAGCACAAATGAAAAAAGAAAATTCCCTTCTCAAATCTTTCATCTTCATTTGACTTGCTTTGTTCTTTGTTAATGTCATACTGATTAGCTTTCAATAAATCTAAAGGACTTCTGCACAATTTCAAAGACTTCAGTGGTATTCAATGGACTTTTGGCATCTTATTAACTTGTTGGAGAAGGACTGGCTATGACTTTACCTTGATAAACCCCATTAAATTCTGCCATAGCATTGGCACAAAGTTCCTGATAATCATCAACTGCAGAAAGTTTAAAATACTTAAAATGCCTTTTATTTCAGTACTGTGTTTTGCTGCTTTGCGTACAAGCTGTGTCATAGCAGGTCAGATGAGCTTCCAGGGAGCACTAGGAGAGCTGAATCTTTTTGTCTGCTTCAGCCTCACCACGTAGCACAAGCAGTGTGAGGTGGACAGGGACAGACATCCCTGCATGGGGGAACTATCTGCTAGTCAAAAACAGGAAGGAAAATCAGCTCCAACATCTTCCTGTTCATTCACCCTTGTCATTCTGATGGCATTTTTTATATATATGTGTATACATATATATATTATAGGTCATTTTGATGGCTCCTATATAAGCAACAGCAGGCCAGTGCTTTGGTAGGCCTAAACCACTACTGATTTAAAGGCCTCATAGCACCAGTATAAGCTGGAGCTGCTGCAACATGTAGCTCTAGGTTAGCTCAGCCAGGAGAAGGTGGTGACTGGGAAATCACAGAATTATAGAATCCACTTGGCTGGAAAAGACCTTTGAGATCATCAAGTCCAACCATTACCCTATCATTCTGAAGACCACCACTAAACCATGACAGTGAGGGCCTCATCTACACGGTTTTTGAACACTTCCAGGGACAGTGACTCCAGCACCGCCATGTGCAGCCTGCTCCAATGCCTGATCACCCTCTCTGTGAAGAAAGTTTTCCTAATATCCAATCTAAACCTACCCTGGTGAAGCTGTTACCTCTCATCTCTTGTTACCTCAGAGAAGAGATCAGCCACCTCTCTCCATCCTCCTTTCAGGTAGTTGTGGAGAGCGGTAAGGTCCCCCCTGAGCATTCCTCTTTCCACACTAAACAACTTGTTTCCTCAGCTGTTCCTCATAGACTTGTGCTCCAGACCCTTCACCAGCTCAGTTGCTCTTTTCTGGACCTGCTCCAGCACATCAATGTCTCTCTTGTAGTGAGAAGCTCAGAACTGAGTGCAATATTCAAGGTGCAGCCTCACCAGTGCTGAGTACAGCGGGGCAGTTGCTTCCCTACTGCTGCTGGCCACGCTATTTCTGATAACGGCCAGGATGCCATTGGCCTTTGGAGTCTTTTGCAGGACTTTTTCTCTTCTGACCCATTTTTATAAAATCATAGAATCGTTAGGGTTGGAAAGGACCTTAAGATCACCTAGTTCCAATCCACTCTGCCATGGGCAGGAACACCTCACACTAAACCATGTCACCCAAGGCTCTGCCCAACCAGGCCTTGAACACCACCAGGGATGGAGCATTCGCAACTTGAATGCTGGGCCATAACCTCAGTATAAGCTTCACAGGCTCCATGCCAAGATGTGCTATATGAAAAAACATCCTCTTCTCTAAGGGTTATATTCTAAACATCAGCACCTCAGTGGTCCTCCCAGAAATAATGAGGGATGAATGATTTAGACATTACTGAAATTTCTACCATTGAAACAAGCAAACAAAACACCACACACACAAAAAATCCCCTATAACAATAAAAAACAAATGAGGAAAGCCTTCTAAACCTCCATCAAGCATCAAAAATAAAGTGGCACAAATATAATTGAATAAAAGCTTCTCAAGTTATCTTGTATAACAAACTAAAAAATGCACTAAAGAACAGATCACATGTCTACATTTGCTGGTTTGGAACACACAAATTGCAGTACCAGCAGATGATGTATTGTTAATAACAGAAGCAGTCCTTATAATGACTAAATGACAATATATGTTGCATTAATGGCTTCACACTTCCCTCCCTCCTAAAGCTTGTATGCATACAAACACCTCCCAAACACAGCCAACTTCAGACAGGACTGAAAAAGCTTAGATGAACAGAGTCTCACAGATCACTACTGCAAAATCAGTTGGCTGGGGAAAAAAAAACTTCCTCCAAGATTTCTGAAGGCATCTGTACACCAACCCGTGCAAATGTTGCTCCCAGCTTTCACCAAAGTCAAGACAAATTTAGCTTCATTCTCAAGATTCTAAAAAATCGAGCTCAGAGCTTTGCTAAATGGACAGCTTCTAACTGTCACTTCAAGAAGCGACCTCCAAGTCTCCAAAACTGGTCAGACAGGCTTTGTAAATCAGTAATCCATCCTTCTCCTCTAGTCTCTGGGTCTCTTTCACTTCATGCACAGCTGTAAATTCCTCTTAACTGCTTATAGAGCTTTAACCACACTCTTCCTATGAGACAGTGAATAATAGAAATAAGGCTTACAGTGCCAAGTTCACCCTGCAACCTTGGCAAGCCCTTTTTCTTGCAAGAACCTTTAATCACTGAGCCAAACAGACAGAAACTAATCAGATTGCTGTATTAACATTTAATGAAGAGACTTGCGGGGCGGGGAGTGGGGAGACTCAAGTGGAAGATTCAGAAGCAATCTCGAGGTAAGGAGGTCCCGCAGTACCGACAAATTAGTGAGCAGCTGTGTGAAGGCCTTGGTGGATGCTGCCATCTCCTGGTACCTTCTTCGGTTTACAAACTGCTACCCTTGAGCAAAAGGTACCTGCACATCTCAGTTAAACAAGGCCATTTTTATCCAGTTATTTGCCATACTGTTTCTAATGGCAGAAGAAACCACAGAGCATTTATCACTACGCTCTCCTCCTCCTCCACATGACCTGTATGAACAGTGGATGAACAAATTTTTTCTGCAAGGGCTTGCTTCTATGTCACCCCAAAAAATAACACTGGCAAACAGTGGTCTCTTTTTGTTTCCCGAACACAAAAAATCTCTGTTGGTAGCTTCAATTCCTGAAAACTGGATATCAAAAGGTTTAAATTACAGTCTTTAAATATTGAATCTCAGTTGCCTTAATAAAACATCCTATTCAGCACTCCATTGTCCATGGCAGTTTAAGAAGGTGAAAGTAGGTTCATAAAACTAAAAAAAGTTTCTCCAGGGCCCCAGGAGATTAAACCTGGTTTATAGCCTCAAGTTTAAGAACTTATTTCCCTCTTACATTTATTTTTAATCCCAGCTAATGCTGAAGATACTATTACTCCCATAAGTAGGTAATCTTTCTTAAAATCTCAAGAAATCCGTTATTTTCTACCCTTGCAGCCAGAAGTTCCTCTTCTTTACTTTGGCCTATTCAGAAGGCAGGAGAGGATTATGTTCTGTCAATATTAACTTAAACATGCACTCAACTATCTTCACTATGACCCAAATCACGTGCTTATTAGAACAGGATTAAATTTGTTATAAAGAGTATAGCTCTGTCCATCCAGATGAAGACGTTTTAATGATATATATCATATGGCAGGATAATATTTTTAATACTGAGGCATAACAGAAATCCATTTAAAAGAATGTAAACCGAGATTAACAGCAATTCTCAATTTAAAGTGAATGATGTACATAAGCTTCTCTGTAAAGAAACTTGGTCTGTTTTGATAGAAAAGTACAGTGAGGTAATATGGGAAGAAATTATTAAAGAAAGACTAGAGAAATATGAGTAACTTTTATTGACCATTGATTCAAGAGTTCCCAGCAAGTAGTTTACACCTCTACGAGGTGAAATTCAGCTGATCCAACAAGGTAAGGCCCTTTGATACTGATTTCAGCAGTTCCTGTTAACCCATGCCAACCACTTGTGCCCCTGGTGCTTTGTCTAGTTTAAAGTGACCTTGTTTAAAGCACTACTCCCTCTTCGCTGCACCCTGGTGTCCATACCAACACCACCTCAGGGACAGTACTTTGTTTCACAGGACCACAATCAAATACTTGTGGAAACACATTTCTCCAAGTCTACATTGCCACTGAAGTACTTTTATCATTGAGTTACAGCCCTGGTGGGTTGGATCAGTTCTTCCTGATCAGTTTAGAATATTCATATAATCGTCATTTCATCTCATGCGCATGCAATCCTGTGCTGATCCGGCCAACTGGCTTCAATTATTCCTACCTTCAAAAGAATACCCACTGAGCATCTAGTAATAAAACAATCCCAAAGCTGGAAGTATGTTCCACGTGGGATTTTAACAAAAGAGTTTAAAACAAAACTTTGATCAGAGTTGATCCATTTTATTGCTTATAGCCTGCACTTTCACTCTTGCAGAAAGATGAAAGCCAAACCCCATAAGAAAGCCAGTTTTCCAGTGGGACATGCATTGGGGATGCGCATCAGATTGCTGCTTCTGCCCAAAGCAGCTCACTAGTGGACAGCATTATCTCTATGACTTGTCCATCACCACAATATGTGCTTAAGAGTTTGTCACTCCAATCATATTGCACAAGCCATTTCTGAAGTACATTCATATGTAGAAGTTAAAAGTGGCTGTTGTGGAAACTCAAACGGTCAAAGAAGTCCAGGAGGTGGCTGCACAAGAGAAAACTGTTAGAGAAAGTCTAAACCCATCAGGTAAGTTTTTGAGACTCCCTTGACCTCTGAACACATAAATGCTCATGCTCCATTGACTTCAAGGACAAAGCTACTCCTGTGAGCTTTATTCAATGAGGACTTTCATATGAACAGCAACTTGGTGTAGAAGCACAATACAAGTAAAAAAAGTATGTTTGCTTCTGTAATCACCTGTGAGCTCATTGTTTCAACCCATTGCATTGGCCAGCCTGCTCTTACTTTTCTCTTTCATCTAGAAGAACTTCAGAGCACAGATTACCTTTTGGAGCAACATCAGTACTGTATGCACTACCTTGGAAGACACAATAATAATTTGAACCCTTGTTTATGGCCACAGTTTTTTAGTATCACAGAACATAAACATTAAGGCCTCATCTTACCTGCATTATCTTAATTCACTTAGTATAGCAGAGTTAACTCAATGTTAAAAACAATTACCTCACCACAGGTACTGTCCTATCTTGGCCAAGGTATCTAGTAGTTCTAGTTTAGTCTATTCAACTAAACAAGACAGAATCATCACAGATTTTCCCTTACAAATTCTGCACCGTGATTATGTACATGTTCATAATGTTTCACAAGCAACATAATGTGGCTTATGTACTGTCTACTGCAATATCTTAAACTAGCATGTGATTTGATATTTGCATACATATTTTTGCAGTTATTTAGCAATATCCATTTCACATGTGAAATTTTATATGAAACAACAGACATATCCTGAATTTCTAATATGCATGGACACACATGTTTAACATCCTCACACAGCCAAGTGCTAATAGCTTTGGTACAGATTATCCAGTTTAAAAATCACAGACTTGGAGCTGCTATGCACACGGAGAACAATAGCAAAGGTGCATGTTTAGGTTCAGCACAATTGATAATCTGATACTCAGTTCAAAGAGACTTTGATCCTGGTGATTAGAACATTGAAAAGGTTAGGTGTGTTCATGAGAAAGGCACAGCTGTAGGGTCCCAACCTGCAGCATTTGAAAGGCTCTTCCAGCAAACTGCAGCTTGCTCCCATACACAGATAGATTTTGGTGCATTCGACACGTGGTATATGCACTGAAAAGACTTTGAAAAAATAAATCTGGGAAAGTGTTTGTTACTTCGAAGCATTCAATTTTCACCCAACCTTACAACCTCTCTTTATAAAGTATCAAAATAACTTGGGTCATTTTGCTGTAACCAGGGCTAAAAAAATAGAATCTTCTACAGAACTTTTTCTAAAAGACTGCTGACTCTGTGAAGATGAGAATAAAATTCAGCAGCCTGGATCTTAGGTGGTGGCTTAGCATAGTGTCAAAATCTCCCGCTAAGGATCTTGCTCAGCCCTTTTGAGTGAAATCAAGCCCTTCTGACACTAACAGCAGAACCCCCACTGTCTCCAAAGAAGAGAATTTCTCTTTGCATTTTTACAGCTGAGCATTTGTCTCCACTCTTTTATTATTTCAATGTTTTAGGAATATCTGAGCCAGTGGCTTCAAATTGCCAAGTGCTGGACATGTAGGAGACATTACCACCTATGCAGATTTCTGATGACCCCAGTCTTACCACCAAACATGAAACACTTTCTCCAGCATATCCCTCCTGCACCTTAAGGAATTGTGCAAGAGCATAAATGTATTTGATATGTCAGACTGTGTCCTCAGGATGTGCATAGCAGCAGAGAAGTGACAATGCAGCAATGAAATTAGCAGATGTCTTCTACTGAGTGTCCTTTAGAGGTGGGTCTTTCAGGGTGGCTCACGTTCAGCCCATAGTCTAGTACTAGGGTCTAGGTTGCTTTATGGTATTAGTTAGGTCTTAAAGAACTTCAAAGCATATTACTGAAAATTAGCCTAAGTAATGCCATGTGGAAAGAGGATTAAAGGAAATAGTACTACTTGAGACTGTCAGAATTCAGAGGTATCAGAGCACCCTTAGACTTTGAAAGGTAACAAAAGCTGAACTGATTGTGATTCTAAGGAATGTGGAATCTAGGATTTACACATCCTGACTTCATTCTCCCAAATTTATAAGAATTAGATTTGCAAGTACTCACCTATATGTTTTGCTTACTGAACAACTGTATTGTCTCACTGGTTTTTTTGTTTCTTTGTTGTTTGGGGCTTTTTTACTTTACTGTAGTGCTGAAACACCTTTAAGTTCATTAGTTTTAAATTCTTGAATTCTCTGGGGCAAGTGTCTTGAATTTTCTGACCTTAAGCTGCAGTGGCATCCCTTCACAATATGGCTTAATAGTGACCCACTGAGTCACAAATCAGGCTGACCAACTACATCTGGCACAGGAAGCCTCAGAGGAAAAGAGAAGGCACAGCACTTGTACAATTCTAACTGGGAGGAGCAAAAGGAGATGCCAAATTGAAGGACACTTCTGCTCATTGTCTGAGACCTGACCTACGCCTGATTCCACTGAAGATGTCTCCATGGTACACATCAAGTTGATTTATGGAAAGATGAAGTAAGGAAAATATGTCTGTAAACAGCAATCAATCCTGATTTACAACAGCTCCAATTGTGACAGAAATTGTATTATTAGCTAAGAACAGAATGCTTAAAAGATTTGTGAATTTTGTTTACATGTTTGCGCTTATTATTCCACCCTATATATCTCTATCACGGAAGCTTAAACAAGATCAGGTCATGGTAATCTGTGACGCTGCTGATAATCCACACCATGAGTAATCTTCCTGTGCTGCAAGAGCACAGATAAGTGTTCAGTAAGCTTTGCCCAACTGATTTAAATTAGCTCACACACATTAGGTGTCTGCCTGCCTGTTCATAAATCTTTGACGTGTATGTCTGGCTGGTGTGTTGTGCCAGATATCAACTGTGTAAAATACAGTTCACACGGTTTTATGACAGTGGTACCTTTAATATCACCACCAGCAGGTATTTTACACTTCATAGATACAGTAACTAATTCTGCTCTTTACAGCCACCTCTGTTTCACCCAAATGCTCTTCCAGCTCTCTACTGTGCCAATGGTACTCCCCATATTGCGAGCATTCCTGACTGGGTTTTCCTTTCCAGAGGCAGAAAGAACCTAAGCTCAGGTTCAACATTCAGTGTAGTGTTACACCACTTCACCTGAAGATTTTTATCCTGAAAATCCCTGAGCAGATGAGCTATGGTAGGAAAAGGAAGCCCATCAGTCAGAGTGTTTGATGCCTTTCCTGGCTCTCCATCAGCCTAGCTAGTCTGAATAAAATCTTTCTGTTACATTTCTCACTGTAAGCAGAGAGGAAAATAGAAGTGTCTCTTATGTGGGAGTGGTTGACTCTTGACACCAATCTACAAGTTTGTCCTTTCTCAAGTTTCTACAGAGCACAGATATGCCTTGGACTACATGCTGGCTGGCAGACATCAATGCACTGAAATCAGTACCATAGAAATTTTTTTTCCAAGAAATCAAGTTAGAGCAGTTTAGAGTTACCTGTTCTAGTGCCTGCACACAGATTACTCTAATCAAGCTCAACAATTACCTTACATTCAGTTCCACTCTAAAAGCTTTACTCTGTATATGACTGCCAGAGCCAGCAAAGATGAATATTTGACTGATCACAGCAGTATTCCAAAAGATAAATTAATCCAAAGATTTTGATGTAAATATGGTGATATTTAACAGTGGCCTTAGCCCAGGCTGCCATGACAACAGCAAATACAAGATTCAACAACACAGTTGAATTTAAGGTTAGATGCTGTCTTGAACTCACCTGCTTGTGTCCTGTAGCTCAGAAAATTTTCCTTGCAACCCTTGACTACACAGCAACACAGCAATGTACATCCAGTTCTCTCCATTTAGACCAGCGTGAGATCTTTCTGAGATCTACATTGTGAACCTATCTACAGTGGCAGTTCTGAATTAGGAGGACATGTACAGTACTTGGTTAGGCAGTACACAACCAGTTGTTTAACTGACATTCTTACCTCTGCAGCTAAGTAGTTTCCGGTTGCCAAATGCTTAAATCTAAACAAACTATTCCACTGTCCTGCCCCTCCCCGGCAAGGGTCATGATGGACAACCTAAAAGAAGAAGCACAGATTTTAATTATGCCCCTCAAGATCATGCTTAGATCACTGTCAGTTCTTACAGCTCATTTCAAATAAAAATATGTAAACCATATAATTACAGTCTACCACAGAAATGAATTCTGTGCTCACACTAACCCACCACTCATAACAGCTACTTACATCTATTTTTTGCCAGGTGCCAGGAAATACTACTCCTATTACTTTCCATGTTTACATTAATCTAATCTACTCCTTACAAGCATGATGAGCCAAATTTTGTTTTAAAGTGACATAGTATGAATCTGGAGCACAAGAAAGTAAGTGTAGATGCTCTGCGCTTACACAGGCACTACTTAAAAGCAAAACCCAAACCATCTTATATTGTTTCACCACTTATAGCAGTTCTATTTTTGACAACACTACAAGCTTCTGACAGATCTTTATTCAAGGGATAAAATATCCCCATATAATTTGAAGTATGCTGGGTTTTTCTTTTTCCGCTTGACTGAGCTGCAGGTCCATTGCTATCTTCAATCTTCACAGTGTCTGTCTCTCTTATGGGGTGATCCCAAATAACTACAAGTCCAATATACTCTATTCCATACAGTCCTTTCTCAGACAAAAATCAACCATTGACCTGAGTGAGGAGTTCTGTTTTAAATGCACAAAGTTTGTTCAGCACCTAAGAACTTTTGAGTATAGGAGTTACACTATTGTAACAGCAAGGGTTTGAGACATACCAGTTTCCAACATTCCTCAGTTAAACAAAAATACATTTGCTAGTCACCCCCATTCAGCAACAACACCTTTATTCAGCCTAACTTTAAACAGATGTTGATGTGCAGTGTTGCAGAAGAATGGACACGATCACATTTGTGAGATTCCTTAGTCATGAATTTCAATTTTCTACATTGCACATGAAGTCAAATATAAACACTCAGAACCCAGGATACATGAATATCATTTGATTGGCTTTGATAAAATCACACCATTTATGTCAAGTCTGAATTTGACTCTTTGTCATTTTAGTGCAGGTAAATATAGCAAGAAAGCATCCTCTCTCCACACATCCACAACAATAAAGCATCTCTCCAGTGATCATCCTACACAAACTGCTTCATAAAATAATAATAGTTACGGGGAGGCGTATGATGATATCAAGAGGCTATGAATGATTCATATTGTGGTAAAGTATTTTTACTGAACCCTGGCCTTCAGGTCCTGAAATATTTATAAAGAAAAAAATACCTCTATTTCCCACAGTGCTTTAGAACTTGTTGCAGAAGTGGCTGACTGACGTAATGTAGTACGAAGGAAAATGTGTTGTTTCTTCTCATATTCGTCACAGGTCAGAAACTTCTCCTGCTCTGCATGAAACAGCCTAACAACATCTCCCTAAAGTAATACAAAAAAGAAGCATTATTAACTGGTAGGCAAAACCGCTAGACTCATTCTCTATAACTGTACCAGCTCCAGTGATATCAATGTAGCTCATGTGAAGATAACATTTATTAGTTTCCTATTGCTGGAGCAGGTACCAAGTGCAGGGCATAAAATCTTGGCACTGAGTATGGAAATCAAATGAGATAATTTAGTCCTGTAAGGAGACCTACGCACTTTTGTGAAAATAGAACTTGTTTCAGAGCACTGCAATGAATAGAGGGCAACAGTTAACCTAAAGGTGATTTTTAGTTCCAGCTAACTTAGAAATTAAAAATAAAAATTAGGGAAAATGATCAGGTTTTTCTAATATCATACCTCATCTCTTCTATTCTGCAACCAAAACTAATGCCCCCTCTATTTCTTCTGCTCGCATTTTTGCTTCCTGCTGCCTCTTTCCAATGCTTTAAATACTACCCTCAAATGGGCCAGTACATACATATATCATTTTACTTTTCAAATTCTTCCTCAAAAACTGATGATACCTTGATACTTACTAAAAAATAACCAATTGATAGTGCCAAGTAAGAAGCAGTGAAATTCATTTCTTTAAAATGAAAAAGTAAATCTCAGGGAGTGATCTGCAGGCAGGAAGCTGTGCAGTCCCTCAACATTTAAAGCTACATTGTCTTATTACAGCTAATTGTAATTTTTCACTCCCTTCTGTAAGCATCTTATACCTGCTTTTATCATCTTGGCATAAACTCAAGTGTCACAGCTATCCTGAATGGAGCCCTCATCATTCTGGACTTGAACTTCCTCTTTTCTCATGGATCCTGAGTTGTCTCTGGGAGGGGAAAGGGGCTGGAAGCTAGCACAGTGCAAACAATTTCACTTAGTAAGACAAAAACACAGAGGAAGAATATTCTGGTTGTTGAAGGACAGTAGTGAGGGATCTTCAACAGCTCCATAAAGTCCTCATTTCTTCTTTTATTCACCATGTATTATTTCTCTGCAGTCACATACAGCATTTTTCAGATTCAAAAAACAATTTTACTTACTCCTTTCAGTACATCATCCCGATAGCTACTGAATTTCATGAACAAAGTTATTTTCCAGCTTGTGTTACAGTTGACAGCATTTACCTTTGGGGCAAAAAAAAAAAAACAGTCACACCAACAAAACACAAAAGCAAAACAACACAATTACAGTCTTAAGGGGTGTTCTTTTCTTTTTGAGACATTCTACTTCTATAAGATCACACACATGTAAGGTGGCAGGGGACATGGCTTAGTTACGTATCTGTACAGTTTCCAACATGGGTCCTAAAGCTCTTAAGTGTTAGTGATGCTGATGATGGAGAAGATTCAGCAGGCAAAATGCTATTCTGTCTATTGACATACTACTAAAGACAACCTACAGAGCTGTTGGACATCAGTGAGACTTCTGGATACTCAAACAAAACTCACAAAGCTTTTAGAGCCAGAAAGAACTGCACCAAGATTAAGCATATTTCATGTTGGGTTTTGAGGCCAAGCTGGAACAAATGTTTAATACTGGCATCTAGCCCATGTTGGGCTCATGGTAGGTTCTGGTTATTACTAAAGAACAACATATACTACATCTCAGATCAGCAATACCCCTCCAAAGAGCAATTCCTCACCTCTTTGCAACCAGGGTTATCTAGAAGCTCAATGTTGCTGGCATGTAGAGGCTGCCCTGCATTGACTGGCATGAGAACAACTTTATCTCCCACAACCACCTGGAAGTCAGAAACAAAATGCAATTTGGACATATATAATTGCCCAATAAAATGAAGTAATGCTACATTCTTAGAAAATGACTCAAACACATGCTCTAGGAACGGCACTCAGTGAATTCACTTGCAGACAATTCACACACCAGCTCTGTTCACCCGTGCCTCCGCGACTGCTTGGGTTCAAGATTTCACACTAATGAATCCTCACATGCTCAGTAAGCATGTCACCCAGTTCAGCAGAAATTTGAGATCATGAAATAGATGTGAACCTATGGATTCCAAGAGCAATTCAGGTCATCTACAAAGTTACAGGAACTACTCTTTATCCCATATATACTGCCAGCCAAAAGGCTGGAAAAGCTTAGAAAATAATCTGTAGTCAGAGAGCAAGACTCTCTTCCCTCCCTTGCTGTCAGCCAACCTTTTCTCATCAAGGTGTCTTTCATTTCACAAAGGCCTTAAATATTTGTCTTTGCCAAGACTTCTCAGCCCAATGACTCCCCAGTTCTGCGGAACATCTGTCAAATGTCACGACAGGCTCGGAAGTTGTGCAGTTTAGACCATATGACTGCAATCTGTAATGGAACATAATTCACTGGAAATTTGGAGAGGCAAACGTACTCCCATTCCCTCTGCTGTTACTCCCAAAATGGTGTTTGCAGCTCAGCACAGGCAGCACATCAGCTGAGAGAGCTTCTCTCTGTGAGAGGAATTCCTAGCTGACACCCTGGAAGCACTCCCACACCCTTGCAATCCTTTACCTACATAGACAAGGCAAAAACAATATACAAATGTGTCTTTGACCTAATGAGACATGCGTATAGAGAATTCAATTCATACCTGGGAGGGGGAAAAAATTAATAGTTTAATAAAAAAAGAAATAAATCAATCCACATAGATTGGTTAGCATTGCGTCCCGATTTGCTTATGGTTGTTCACATCAATTTTAAGTGCACACACATATGAAGACAAATGGCTACATGTTTTGCTCTATGAAATGCTGTGCAAGCCATGCTTTCTTTTGGAATACAAATAAACAAAAAGGCTTTTTGCATCGATCAGCACATTTCATACAAACAAGCAGAGCCCAATTCAGCTTCATATAATCTCAACACAGGTGAATTCAGCCCCCATTGCAGAGGTTAAAAGAAGGTTGCCTGTTCTTTACCAACACAACTAAAAAACAGCAACATAAGACAATGCCATCATGCTCAGACTACACATAGAAATCCTATTTGATCCAAGAAATAAGGAAAAGTTCCCTAGTGGAACCAAAACAATGACAAGATGTCTTTAAGGTACATTACTTATGCAATACATTTCTGCATGCCATGCTTCACACAGACATTACTTACAGCCCATTTTAAGAAGTTATGACCAGACAATTCATTAATCAAAAAACCATCAGGCTTGCATCCTGCAAAGTGGAATCAGGACTTCAAAATTATTGCAAGTACATCAAGATTATAACAATGTAATTAATACGAGAGCATAGCACTGCACACCTTATTTAGAAAAAAAAAGAGGGTAGGAGGAAGGTATCTTTGAACACAAGCCTGTAGCTACCATGGAAGTAACCAGAGGAAAGGATATATACTCAGCTACACTGCTGTAAGCACACATCTGAGGATGTGTTATGTGGGGTCATGGTTTCTGTCTCAGTCTTCTTTCTACTCTGCTCCAATTCAGTTTCAGTAACCTGCCCTCAATGCTGGTCAGCCCTGTCAGCTGCCACAGAAGCAATGAGATATTCTTTTCCTTTCTTCTTTTTCTTCTTGCTTCAAAGCTTCACAGGTGGTTGGGAAGGAAGGGACAAAGACAATTTCACAGTGCTCATTCCCAAATACCCTCCAACAAAGACGCAGAAAACAAAATCAAAGTGAAGAGGGAACTCTGTTTTCATATACATGGCTGCCTTGAGTAAGTTGTAAGTCTGCTCTTTTGAGTTCCTCCTGTCCCCTATCCAGTTGATTTCTGGCTCCAAATAATGTTCCAGCATGCCCAAAATGCCAAAAGCAGAGCACCTGCATGCCCACACGCCCATGTAGAATTGTACTATATGGAAGTTATAGAAGATAGAGCAATGTATTCCCAAGATGTCCCTCTACAAAAATAAAACTGACACCAGCTCATTCTCCTCTTCCTTAGCTACACTGGGGCACAGCTGGCCACAGTATGCCATAGACCAGCAGTGGGCAATAGTTTGACAGGTCTCTGGGACTTCTTCCTTACACAGGGACATGAATTCACTAAAGCTTCATCAGACACACAGCTTTTGAGGATTTCATTCGACTCCTTTGACAAAACTGTTACCCTTTCTGGTCTAGGCAAGAAAAGAATAATTAAATTCATAGGGAAGCCAATGAGAATTTAACTTCTGAATTCAAGATAAACTACAAGGTCCTTCAGTGTTGGATGCAGCAGAGTTCTACCTTCACAAGGTAATTTCTAAATTCATGCAACCCTACTTGTCCATGCCTTGCTGGAGAGGGTACACTGAAAGTGGGAAGAGCCATAGGCAAACCTGACTGCATTTTGTCTTCTGGGTGGAAGACCAAAACTGGCACCACTTAGAACAATTCTGTCATTCATACAAATCCCATAAGGTCACCTTGACCTACCACGATCAAGAAGTAGGAGCAAATATTCTAGTAGAGGTGTAATATATCACAAAGACTGGCAGTTACAAAAGGTTCTGTTAGCTGTGAAGATGCAGTAGCAGGGATTTCAGTTTGAACTATCCAAGTAGATTACTGGTCACACCAAAGTCTCTGATACTCCACTGCTATTGGTTCTATTCTATAATCACATCTGCCCGTGAAATTGTTGATACACTTCAAAGACCAGGAGGATGAACAGAACTTCCCCACAGGTGGCTGGGTATTCTCCAAGTCCAAGACAACCTCCCGCAGCATGCTACAAGATCACACTTTAAAACACCTAAAATGGCAGACAACTGCAAATGCAATCCACACAGAGCTAATCCTGTTATCAGTGCCCATTCTGTTATTCGGTCAAGCTGGAACCATAGAATCATAGAATAGTTAGGGTTGGAAAGGACCTTAAGATCATCTAGTTCCAGCCCCCCTGCCATAAGCAGGGAC